>CM029272.1:5496569-5679069 GCA_016920895.1 Vaccinium myrtillus | reverse complement strand
GACTAACCCTTGGGACCCAATCCCACCACCCACTAGTAGAGAGTCCGACTAAAACTGGGCTCCATATGTACTAAGCGTGAAGCGAAGTCCCACATCGCCTGGGTACCAAAGTAATACGAAGTATATAAGCGTGAGGGCACCCTCACTTCATAAGCTAGCTTTTGGAGTTGAGTTCTACCCAAGACCGTGTAACATGGTATCAAAGCTAGGTACCGGAGATGGGTAGGGTGCGTGTCTCTCGCGGCTCTCGCCTGCACGCGGCAAGTGTTGCCGAGTGAGCACGCTGCGCGTGAGGGAGGGTGTGAAGTGAAGTCCCACATCACTTGGGTACCAAAGTAATATGAAGTATATAAGCGTGAGGGCACCCTCACTTCATAAGCTAGCTTTTGGGGTTGAGTTCTACCCAAGACCGTGTAACACTAAGCCCCAAAGAGTTGATAGCACCTATGAGACTTCGAACTTGAGACCTTAAAAAGCAAACCCTAAGCCCCAAGCCTTGATTGGAGCATATTCTACCGTTATTCTAATGAGAAGTTGAGAACTGTAAACTGATCTGCACAATTTATACTCTTCAATGGACTAAAGTTCCGAACAAGTATTTCATTCTCCAATATACGGCTTGTACAACAAATACGCCTACAGGTCCAGGTAAATCTAAACCGTTCGATTTCTTCTACCCTTACATATTCCTTCCGCTCTTCTATAATTTCTCAACCATACAGTTCACATAGATCACTGTTAACGCCAATGAAGATGTGACAAGAAACCTAGCAAGTCAATAAAATAGCGCAATAAACGAGAAACAAAAAACAAGCCGTTCTAATCTAATCTAATCCAATCACCATCAAGATCTAATAGACTAATATCAGGATCCTCCAAATGACTCGAGATTGTATATCGTAAAAGTGAGCGAAAGAAATAGAGAACCTTTGGCGGGCGCATTTGTTGTGGAAGGTTCAGCCCGAATCAAGGGCGCCACGGCAGCTTGTTTTTTCGGCTGATCGTCGGCGCGCCGATCACCGGCGTTCCAATCCTGCTCCACCTCCGCAGCCGCGGCGGACACGGCGGCGGAAGCAGCCGCTGCCTGGCGAGGAACGGGGGCAGAATCGCAGCAAGGCGGCGCCGTTTTCGTAGTTGGGGCCATTGTAGGGGGTTAGCAATCTCACCAAATCCACCGCAATAGCGAGTGCAATCTACTGACATACAGCAATCCCTCTGGTGCACCACCACCACCACTCTCTCTCTCCCTTCTCTCTCCTCCGCACCAGTCCCCCTGATCTTCTCACTCTATATATGTATATGCAAATGTGTGCGTGTAATTACTACTCCTACGATTTTTGCCAAAACAGAGAGAGGAGACAGAAGGCGTGTGAGAGTGTTCTTTGTGTAACGGACAATGCGTCTATAAATTCACGAGATATGAAACGGATACAGAAAGGAGAGACATTGTAGAAAGCTGGGATTTCAGAGAGAGAAAATTGGATTTGCAGAGGAGAGAGAGAGAGAGGGGGGGGAGAGGTAGAGAGCAGTGGGGAGTCGTTATATAAGGCGAGGGTACCACGTGCAGTCACCCTGATTTTTTTTTTCTTTTTCTCTTTCTTTTTATAATTTTGGCCCCCCCGGCGGACGGTAATATGGATACAAAGACAAACGAGTTCGGATTTTAATATATATCTCACGAATAACAATATTACTTCACGGGTATTAATACTCTTTTCTCCGATATTAATACATTTTTTACACATTATCCTCCGCCCTAAAGGCAGAGTTTAACTAGTTTTCGCGTATCTCAATTAATTCTGAAAGACCAATCTCACATTTCACTAGCGGGGGTCCATTTGAAGCTTCTATTTTGTTTTTCTTTTAGAATTGGATTTTAACTTTTGCCCAAAACTTGCTTATCGTAGGGACCAGTAATAAGATAAGTTGAGAGTTGGGGGGAAGGTGATAGGAGCATCTACTTTTTGCTTATGGACATAAGTTAAGGACCAGTAATACTTTTGATATTTGCATGATAAGGTCTCAATTTACATAATAATTAGAGCACAAGGACTTGTGGTTTTTGGTTTTTTGCAATTGCAACTTACTAGTAGCATCCGCAAGTGCCAACCATGTCACTTATTCGATTATCTCAATCATTTTGACAAAATTAAAAAGGAGGGAAAAATGAAAAAAAAAAATAGCATTAGACTTTTTTTATTGCCTCCATTGTGGTCCATTCGTTTTTTTTTATATGTATAATATATCACTATCGTTGACTTTTACAACTCTTACGTCAATCTACGCAACTCACGGTGGGTAAGGAGGCAATTCGAGGTAAGATTAAAAGATGCACATGTAAATTTAGTTGCGGATGGGAGGAGACCAAGAGTTGCTTACGTATCTCACTTTTAATATAGTAAATATGACGATATCAATAAGGCAATGACTCATCTCATACTCACAATCTCAACTAAGAGTGCTATTTTATTCATCTGCTTTTGAATAGGTGGACACTGCTCACTTCATTTAGAGTCTACCACTTTGATGATTAGAATCGTTCATTTTGTAAGATTTGATTTTTAGACAACTCATGCCAAAAAATCAGTTCAAATCTATATAGTGTTAGATTTGATATTAACATCTTATCTTTATATATGATTTTCTATAGAATTTATAATATGAATTTAATGATTTGATCAAGTACTTATCAATATTCACTCAGCTAATCTTGTAGAGTTGTAATAAAAACCAACCCTTATAAAAATGAACGATTTGGGACATCGAAAGAGAATCTTATGTGGACTCAATAAAATGTGACTAATGTCCACCCACTGTTTAAATGGTTGAATAAAATAGTAATTTGATCACAAAAAAACACTACAAGTGGATTTGGAAAACCATATTAGAGGCTTGTTGTACCTGGTACTATAGTCAACTGTGATTTCTAAATACGATTCCTTTTAAAAATGAAAAACTAATTTGAACCATACATTGTATAGACCTCATCAAGTAGAAGATTATTGTAAAAACAAATTAAATTGAACAGACATGTATAACCCGATGAACAAGTTACATACGTCTCGAAAAATCAACAAGTAGGATTTTTATACTCCTTCCGTTTCAAATTGATGGTCCCTTTTTTTTTTTTTTGGGATGTTTCATAATGAATGTCCATTTCAAAAGTCAAACAAACAAATTTTGGGATTATTCTTGTTTGTCCTTTATTTTCTACCTTCAAGTTACTTCAATTTGCAACGGCATTTTGAGAAGGAAACTACATTGAGATTATCCACTAAACTTTTTTAGGTTATCTGCCTAAGCAAGTTTGGTTACAGTGCCTAATTTTTAGGAGAAATTTTTTAGGTAACTAAACCAATTTAGGTTAATTACTTATCAATTTTTGTCAAATTCAATGTCATGCCAAATTTTTAGGAGAAACTCTCTCTCAATTTTTACATTGATAGTGGCTAATTTTTATGAGAAAACTTTTGAGGCAACTAAAGCAATTTTGGTTATCTACCTAATCAGTTTTGGTCAAATTCAATTTCATGCTAAATTTTTAGGAGCAACTTTCTCTCTCAATTTTTAACGATGATATGGAGCCTAATTTTTAGGAGAAAATTTTGGCTACAACTCACCAAAAGGGAGCTGTTAGGCACCCCAGGCCTGACAGCCCCCCTCCCCGGCCCCACCCCCCTTCCCCCTTTACCCTCCCTTTTTCGACCATTCTTCCCTTTTTTTCTCTTTTTTCTTTTTCTCTTTTTTCATTTTCTCTTTTAAGTTTATGTATTTAATTACTTATTTAATTTAGTTTACTCAAATTACATTTGCAAGTAAATTATTTTTTAACATTGACATATAAGTTTGACTTTAATTTAGAAACTTAATATTATTTTAATTAGTTAATTAATTTGTCTTAACAATGATAATAAATTAAAAAAAACTTCTAAAAGTGAATAATATTACAATCACGCTTAAAAGTAAATAAATATTACAATCACGTTTTAAAGTGAATAAATATTACAATCACGTTGACAATATTCAGCCTTAATCAATATTGCCTCCCAATTGTGGTCCCGACACAAAACCTAGTGCTTGGAACCACAAATTAAGATCATAACTTAAAGCCCATCCTTTAGCTTCATCCGACGCATGCTCCCACCACCATATTGAGATGGGTGGTACAGGGTGATGACGGTGCAAAATAGCCACATTTAGGATTCGGAACACTTGCTTACAACAATTCGACAATTCGAAGTGTTGTTTTTTTATAATTTTCCATAACCCTGCATTCATAATAGGTTTTTTTTTCATCATGTGTACTGTTTTTTTGTTTTTTGTTTTTGTTTTTATTTTTATTTTCCTTCATTTCATTTCATTTATCCATTTACTTAATCGTCTAGGTGGTTTCTAAATACGAGCACCAACCCGGAAACCTGATTGTCCATTCTAAGTTATCAGGGAACAATGTCAAGTAACAAACAATCATTTTAATTCATTAAATAAAAACACATCCTTACAAAATAAAGTTTATCTAGCACATAAAAATGGTCAACGTCCAATTTTTTTTTTTTAAATGTCTTAATTAGGCTCGTGCTAAGTCTTGATGCACAATACATTTTTCCTTGGTTGAGTTATGCCCTTTCTTTATAAACAAGAAATGACTAATAATTTTGGGAAAAACACGTCATCAAAATTTAACTCTTATTATAACAATGGCATACATAACAATGACACACATATCAATGGCACACATTTCAACGCACACATTTCAATGGCACAAATATCTTGCCGGCACACGATCGATGTTGTCCGATCGGATCCCAGGATATGTCATTTTTCATGTAGTGGCGCGTATTTTACAATACGAGGTTGCCGATGTGTTTTCACGTGTCTTGCTTCGTCGGACTTAAAAATAGTAGGCCTTTTTTATTAATCCGGAGCAAAGGGGCAAAATGGGGTATCAACAATAATTAAATAAAAAATTGAATAAATAAATAAATAAATAATTTTAAAAACTGAATTAAATAATTAAATGAATTAATTTAACGAAATGAATTAAATAATTAAATGAATTTATATAAAGAAATGAATTAATATAAATAACAAAATTAATATAAAAAAGTAATTAAAGGAGGGGAGGAGGGGTAAAACAGTCATTTGGCGCGTGTCAGGGGGGCGCTGCGTATCAATTTCCCACCAAAATTTGCAAGTTATTGTGATGCTCTCTCAAATTCTTTTTCAGTTTCATTGGCAGTAACTGATATACATGTTAAACCGTTCAACTTAAAAGAGGGACAATTTGGAAAAGTCAATACAAATTAATATGAATTGCAACTCCTTAAAAAGTTGGACCCCCCAAAAGGGACCAAGCAATTTGAAACAGAGGGAGTGACACATTTCAAGATTAATTTTGATTCGATTATATTGTTATCGATACCTGATAATTTAATTTTAATTTCGCCAGACTTTTCTATTCGATGAGGTTAATAAATAAAGAGAATGGTTCGAATCACATTTTTTAGCTCGAAATGTTGCCCATTTGAGAGCAAAGAGGCACACAACAACTGTCCTCATTCTGATGATGAATTATCATTGAGTTTATCAATTAATGTCCACAACCATTTATTCAGAAGCGGGGGGCGTGCTGTCCCTTCAGAAACAACATGCATGTTGTGTCACTAGTCCTCAACAAATATGTGTATCCGATGTTTTATTTTCCAAAAAAAAAAAGAAGAAAGAAAATATGTGTATCCAACTCAACTACTAAACACCAACAATTCTACTATATGACAAATCGAGGATCAAATAAATTCAGCGCTGATATGGACCCTATACTAAAATTTGTATAATTATATGCCACAATAAAAAGATTTATACTTATAACACTATCATTTGTGATAAAGTTAAATGCTTATAACTCATTCGCCATACAATACTGATTATGTGGACCCCTACGCAACATTGACATTTGCTTGTCAACAACGATACATCAAACGGTCGAATAAAGCAGGGATGAAGGGCTAGTAGAGGCGATCGCTCTTGCAAGGGGGGAAAAAAAAAAACTTCTAGTATTATATAGAGAAAAAAAATTCAAAAAAATTCCAATAAATTATATAGGCTCGCCCTTGCATAGTGAAATTCTTGGCTCCGTCCTTGGAATGATTCATATCAGAATCTGACTCATTGATGATGTGAACTTCGCAAAATACATAGTACTAATTTTTGTAAGAGTCTAATAACATTCACCCACTGTTTGATTATAAAAAAAATATTCACTCACTATTTCTAAGTACTAGTGTGCAGCTCGACCGTTTCTAGCCAGATTTCGGCTGCGCTTTCATGATCAAACTTGTTCATACTATAGAGCTTGTTGAGCTAAACAACCATGTAAAAAATGATGTTTGTTGAATACCAATAAATACATAATTGGAGTACGGTGTCTGGAAAAAATGAGTTGAACACACTTGATTTGAACTTCAAGAACCCATTTTTTTCATAATAAATGTACTCCGATCATGTATTTCTTGGTATCCAATCAACATCTTTTCTTGCAAGATTTTTTTTTGTCTCGACGAGCTTTACAATATAATTGAGTCTGATTATGAAATCGGAACCAAAATCAAGCCAAAAATGGCCTGACTGCACGTTGTGCTGCTCGTGCAGTCGATCCGTCTCCATAGTAGACAAACAACATAGCACTTCAATCGCAACAAATGGACTATGATGATAAAGACCCCTGGTATTGTTAAATAATAATGTTAGGTTTTGTTTGATAACCTAAATTGAACACTGAAAATTAAATGAATTAAGTAATTAAGTAGGTTTGATAACCACATTTTACATTACTTAAAAGATTAAGTAGCTCTTAAAATATAAGTTTAAAATGTTGATAAAAATAAAGCAGCTTTGACTGAATTTACGAGTGTTTTCATTCAACTATTTTTCCCTCCACCACTAACCTTCACACAACCGCAATTATCATTCCGTCACCGCCAAACCCATTCCAACTCTACCATCATCTCAACCTCCACCACTACCACTACCACTACCACTACTACTCTGTCACTACCATCACCACTCTACCATTACTACAAACACTCTTCCGTCGCATCCACTACGTACGCCACCGCCAGTCCGCCACCACCCATATCGTCATTCCACCACCACCACCACTTCGTCACTCCCACCTCAACTATCACCACCACCACCATGGCCACCACTCTGTCACTCCCATAACCACTGCCACCACCACTACCGCACCACTTCGCCACTTCCACCACAACTACAACTACCACTACCACTCACACCACCATAAATGCCACCATTGTCGCCGCCGCCCCCACGTCCCTACCATCCCACAAACTCCACCAATCTGTCACTTCGACCACCACTACCGCTATTACACCACTATTCTGCCACTCCCACCACTACCACCACCACCATTGACACCACCACTCCACTACAACCACCACACCACCACCTCTTCTCACACCACCACTACCGCCACTACACTACCACAGCACCACTCCGCCACTCCCACCCCACTACCGCCACTCCCACCACCACTACCGCCACTACTCCCCCCCCCGGCACCACTCCATAATCATTACCACCATCACCGCCATACCACTATCACAACCATCTTTCCAATATTCTGTATATTTTTGTTATTATTATAAATGTACGTTTTCTTCATTTATTGATTTTATTTTTGCATTCCAGTATAAATATATGAAAGGCGAAGTAAGAAAATTAGTGAATTCAATACCACCACCACTATACCACTATCCTGTCAATATTCTGCATTTTTTTTTATGTTTTGATAAATTTATGTTTTTTTTTTCATTTATGTGTTCCAATATGAATATATGAAAGGCAAAGTAAAAAAATAGTGAATTTAATACTTCAACTCCTTGTACAAATCAAACAACTTATTTATTTCAGTGCTTAAAATTCTGTACATATCAAACAACTTATTAGCTTAATATATAAATTTTTTTTTTTTTTGAACAGAAAGACATTTCATTAGAACTATAAATCCGAAAGAAGGATATGACTTAACTCAGCTGGGATCCAAGATACCCAGTTCTGAGGTAGCAATCCAGAAACAAAAGAAGCTACCCAGTGGGCAACACCATTAAAAGCTCTAGGAATCCAAGATAAAAGCAAATTAAAGTCCTTTACAATCGTACGAATATCCCGGATAATACTAGCACATTCCCATGGGGGTTGGATTCAGAGACACTAAGTTGAATGAGCTCTTTGTTATCACTTTCAATCTGTACTTCATGAAGATTCATTGATCTAGCCATAAGACAAGCCTCTCTCAAAGCCAAGGCTTCACAAACCAATGCTGAAGATCCTTTAACTTTGAATTTCCTCCCATCTATTAATTCCCCCTTATGGTTTCTCATAACTACTGCACCAAAACCTTCTTTAGATTCCTTCATCCATGAAGCATTTCAGCACTTAATTTGCAGTTTTCAGCTTTGTCAAACAGCCCCTTAGGTACACACCTTTCCACCACACTCGCTTGCGCAACACTGCATGATTGAATTGATGGTTACAAAATAGTTTTTAGGAAAAATTTCAAAAAAAAAAAAACCCTTTTGACTCAATGTCCCATACAGACCTGAACTTTAAAAAAAAATGTTAATTAAACCCCTAACCTTGACACTCCGTCATCAATTGTCATCCAATACTTTCCGCCATAAAGATAGTCCACCGCCAAAAAATCTCCGAGTTTTGGATAAAAATAAAATAAAACACTTCTGTACATAATTTCTTCCATTTCTTGACACAAAATTAAAGAAGTACTAATTGAAATTGTTATCCAAAAATTGCATGTCATTTTATAGTAGACCATTTGTATTGGACAAAGAGAAGGAGAATATTAATTTTGGGTGCCACATCCGAGTCAGAATCCTGGCTTCGTCTCTGCTCTCCAATACACTCCCAACGACATCGGCTTGCGTGACACTAAATAATTGGTGGTTGCAAAATAATTTCAACCCCATCTAATCACGTTTTAATATAAATTATATGACATTAATCATTCACAAATATGCGTATCCTACTCCTCCAACAACTAAAAAAGAATCTCTCATATCATTTGACACATCATCTACAAAATAAGGATAAGGACCCTCCCTAGTCCTCAAAGGGATTGGACTGTCATATCCAACTCCGTCATGGGCACTTTTCTGGCTCATCATAATTATCGAGACAGTTCACTTTTTAGATATCGCTAAGAGCACCAACATTGTCAAAAATTAGGTTAATTAGATATAGTTTGCAATGATTTCAAATAAATTTATATTTAGAATCTAGGACGTTCCAATCAAGTGTTTCCATATTTTTTGTTAACATAAATGTATTCCAAAACTATACACTATCAAACAATATACGATCAACATAATTCTTGACACGTCTTATATTCTCGACAAGGTGTAAAATATGAACGGTCTGGATCATGAAATTGGCCCGTTAAAGACTCTCAAAGAGCCTAACGACAGCTCAATCACTTTTAGGGCAAGAAATAAGCTCAAATAAACCTATACAATACTAAACAACCTTTTAATTTGTTTAAATATGTACTATATATATACTTTAATATACTTTACTCACTTATTGTTTGTGATACCGTCTGACTCAGCGACGGTGTCTTCTACCAGATTAGGTTGACAAAAAAAGTGATAAACAAATTGGGTTTGTTGAGATTTTTAATTATTTGATATAATTAATGTAATGTCTTGGAACTATATAGAATCTTATGTTGTCGATTTCTGGATGGAAAAACCTATGGGTACACCATTTTGGTGTACACCAATTGTACACCACCTTTGTGGAACCCATTTCGGATCCCGCACGAATAATCGGAGCCGCTCAATATTCTTAAAACGCTTTTTTAAGGGCCTCTGTAAAAAAAACCAACTGATTTTAACATCGGTAAGGCCTCGATCGATTCTGCGCCCAGTTTCCTGTCAGTAAATTGGGCGCATAATCGATCGAGGTCTTACCGATGTTAAAATCAGTTGGTTTTTTTTAGAGACCCTAAAAAAAGTGTTTTAAAAATATTGAGCGGCTCCGATTATTCGTGTGAGACCCGAAATGGGTCCTACAAAGGTGGTGTACAATTGGTGTACACAAAAATGGTGTACATCTAGCAGGACTCTTTGTGGATTGAGCTTTGTTTTCATTGGCATACTTTTTTACCCACTTGCCAGTACAGTTTTGAGGACGGTTTGTGTACTTTACTTTTGCTGAATCCATCTGTGTTCCCATCATGGAGGGGGGACGACCCTACCTTCTAGGCTTCCAACACAATAATTGAGCTTGTTCCAATATCACGGGCCATGTTTATGTCATTTTGGGATCTGATCTTTTCCGGTCCAAGTTTTGAACGTTAGGAAACAGTCCACATCTGAATTGATTTTATATTTGGATAATCAATGGCTCCAATTTGTTTGAAGATTTTCTTGTGACCATACATTAGGATAATCAATAGTTCAGATTTGCTTGGAGACTTTTTCTGAGAAGAGTTAACTCTTATCTGAAAGAGTTTCTGTGCAAATCCGAACTATTAATTGCATAAATGGATGGTCCAGATTTGGACTGTCTTCTTTGGTCCGAAACTTGAACCGAATAAGATCCACTTCTATTCTTTTTTTTTTTTGGTTTGGAATGGAAAATAGTAATTCTTACATGGATATTTGGTTACAAATTCGAATATAGATGTATCTAGAGTCATTGATGTGTTTGAGGGCATGAATCTCGTGTACACATGTGGGTACACGTCATCAAACGTCTTCAGACACATTTATATATCTTTACATGTCAATAAATAGTTTTTTATTCCGTCCAAAAAAATAAATAGTTTTTTATAACTTCACATTTCATACGAAGTAGTTACGTATCCCATCAAACGTCTTCGGACACATCTATATCTTTATATGTCAATAAATATTTTTTATAAATAAATGACACTATGATAAGTTATAAAGGACTATCTAAAGGTCATGTTTTTTTTTTTTATATCATCAAAGTGACATGAATTAATTGAACTATAATTAGAAGTTGGATTGATGCATCATATTACATCAAAGCTATTCTGCAACTCTTTTTCAAAACCTCTTTACCGCGTTTTTTATTTTCTTGAGGAAAAAATTTCATTCATATAATCTATCTACTTAGCAATTGCAGTAGCTAATATGTTTGTGCATGTCTATCTTACACGTTTGCAACTAAAACTTCTTTTTAGGCTCTTGAAACCATCTCGTTAACAAACAAACTTATACAACAAAAATCCTAATTATTTGCACTGAACAAACAATTACAACATGACTAACTTTGTGACAGCTCAGGACCTACCTAGATGCGATGGAGTTCTATGATATAAGAGAATAGATCATGCCTCAACTTGCACAAGGAATTTTAAAATCGTGCGGGCGTCAAAGCTGATTAGTACTTTTAGCGGCCGGGTCCGTAAGGACCTCTAAAGGCCAACCCTGTACACTAAAGAGCAAAAGGATCACATCTTCAGAATCAGCAAAATCGAATGCGAATCGATCCGTCGTCCCCTCGCCGAGCGAAATGTGCTCTCGGCTTTCGGCGGGGTGGTCCACATCTTGACGAATATGGGTTTGAGTGGAGCCCTCCGAGGGGGTCGCGTTACTAGAGCGTGGCTCTAGGCGAAACTCTCGGGTGGTCCCCTGAGGATCTCGCAGGGAGCTCTACGCTCGGCACATTGGCTGCCCGACCGCCCTAACCATCAACAGCCTAGTCGGTTGACTACTGTTTGATGGGGTCCCGGGGATCACCTCTGCCCCTTGGCAGAAGTGTACCTGATATGCGAGGCAGGTCATGATGGATCATTAAATGCGGCAGTCACCTACTCTTTGCCACCGCCGCCTGCAGAATCACATGAGTGATTGGGAATTTCTCGAGGTGAGTTGACCCTTCAGACCCACGTGCCATGACGTCAGCCGAAGCGCGGTGTCTGCAGCAGAGATGGAAGTCACATCAGCCGTCATTCCAAGCACGAATGACGGGCGCGTGTGATGTACTCCCCCTCTGCCTATAAATACCCAACCTCAACTACCACTATGGGGATTCATCTCTCCTCATTCAATACCCTCATAACTCCACTTCTCTCTCTAAGTTTCCGGCATACTTCTTCTTCACCGGCGACTGACTTTACCATCGGAGTGCCTTCCCGGACCACCATCGTCCAGGCTAGGTACTAACGTGGTTGTTCATGTGTGCAGGACGTCTTCTCAGTCAAGCTACTAGGGTTCAGGCGAGGTTCAGCCATTCCATTACTCTCCATTTCACACCAGGAAGGTCAAAGAGGTTACTCCGGCGAGAAGCACTCCCATAGTACTTCACAGTTAAGTATGCTCACCCTAGAGCAATCCAGGGATGCGTGACCTTCTGAGAAGTTCAAGAAGCTTGGGCGACCAAAGCGGACAATATTTTGCAAGGCGGGGGCGGGTCGTTACAAACTTGAAAAAGACAAATATATAGTACCACTTGCTTCTAATGTTCAGTTATAGTTTATCAAGACTGTTGTTGGCTCTTTATCGGTCTGACCAACTTTCCATTGCATGAGATGTTGATCTTTTGGAGACGTATGATATCTCATATCTATGTATATTTATGCCAACTCTTTGAAAAAATACAAAGGATCATAAACCACAACTAGAATTCCAAAACTTTTGGATTCTAAAAGCTAAATTACAATTGCTGGAATCATGGTTACTTACAACCAATATAGAAATTCCCATTGAACGACTTCTTAATGAGTTTAACGATGCAAAAGGACAGTTTCTTACATATATCAGTTACTTTGTGAATTGTGATAGTATTAACCCACTTGCAATCACTTAAATAGAATTCATCCAAACAACAATTGCAATGGCTAATATTTAGGCTTTGAAAATTGTCTCGTTAACACACTTACTCTTATAAAGGAGATCCTAACTACTTCCCCCATCCCTAATTGCTCAACCTTTTAGGAAAATCGTGTATTTATAAATGAAAAATAATATTTTACAATGAGTTTTTTTTTTCAAAATTTTTTACTTTAAACATCTTATTAAGGAAAAAAAATAACATAAGAATTTTTCAATAAAAAAAATATTCATAAGTACATTATTTTTTTAGTGCAAAATGTACGATTACGCAAAAAAGGTCGAGCAGCTTGAGACGGAGGGAGTATTTTCACCAAACAAACAATTACAATTTTTCACCAAACAAACAATTACGACATAAGTAACACTAAAAAAAAAAAAAGGCAAATGTGCCACTGCTGCTTCTGATGTTCAACGATAGTTTACCAGGACTTTTGTTAACCCTTTACTGGTTTGACCAACCTTCAAATACATGAGAGGTGTTGCACCGTCTAAACGTATAATACTCCATCCGTCCCCTTTTAAGTGTTCACTATGTGAATATACATTTTCAAAAACCCAAAAACTATAATTCTCTATATGATTCTTTAATATTTTTTTCCCACCAAATTAAAGTGTTCATTGAGCACTTTATTGAACACTTTAATTTGGTGCAAAAAAATTTTAGAAAAATTCTATGGAAATACATTTTTTTTTTACCTCCAATAAAATACATGTTTCTAAAAGGAGACATTTGAAAAGGGACGGAGGGAGTATCTCATATCTATATATTTCTTATGCTAACTCTTTGAAAAAAGACAAAGGATCATAAACTACAATTGACATGCCAAAAATTTGGGTTCTGTGGTGGTGCTTTTCGCCGGAGTGAGCTCTTTAGACCTTCTGAAGTTGCGTGAGTAAAGGAGGGATGGTTGGACCGCGCCTGAACCCTAGCTGCCCACCGGAGAGCACCCAATAATTATTTTTTCCCCATTCACATTACTGCTGATGTTATTTACTTGACTATTTATCTCTATTTTTGGACTTCAGTGCTTGTAAACAGTGATTACCTTTACCTTCAAATATAGATAACTGAAGTGAAAAGTCTCCACCAAAATCTTCATCTTTTTCTTGAATGATGAAAATTCTCTCCTGATCAAAGTTTGAATACCTGATATCTCAAAATATCTAGAAAAGAAAGGCTGATCTATATGTCAAAATTTGTCATTTACATACAAGCCAAATCACACACCGGCCATATCAAAACCACCACTTATAAAGACCAAACTTTTGAAGGCATAATTTCAAAGATGAAAAGACATTTTCTGTGGGTAGCATACCATTGGCAATGTGGTGGAGAGTCAAAATAAGTGATAATTTTACTTGATTGGTTTACCAGAAGTGTGTGCCATAATATCTCTTTCTTTGTAATGACCCTTCTCCATCCTATCAGAGTTGGTATACGTGGGAGGTGATCTGTTTGATGTGAAACCTAGTAGATTTCCACTTGACAATGATGCTTAGTATGTAAACAATAATTAAGTGCTTTCCCGGGTAATGCCTCGAGCGAAGTCAGGATTTTTGATAAGTGGGATAAAAAATTTGAACTACGAGCGATTTACTTTTTCGATTTGCTTGAAAGAAACAATTAGTAGATTAAAATAAAAAAGTAGGTATATATATATATTAATAACTAAATGTAGCTTCGATTTACAATTGACCCCAACGACTTTTCATATTTTGCGCCCCCTTATTTTGGGGATTTGTGGGAGAAAACTAGGGAGTTTCTATTTTGACCCCTTATTTTTCTAAGTTCCAAACCTTTTAAATGGGCTGGGCCCGCTAGGGCAAGTAAGGAAGTCAAAGTGGGGGTCAAATAAGCAAAAATTTGATGAAACTATACATATCCCTAGTGAAATTTGGAAGGCAGATGGGTCAATTGACCCCATTTGACTCCTACTCCCTCCGCCCCTGCTTCAGGGTGTTTCATAAGTCTTCTGCACCATACGCTTCTGTGAAAATCATTACAGATTAGTACGTAAAGCCACATTAATGTATAATAGAGAAGGCTTCTTGGCCCTAAAATAATTCTCCTAGAGCACTGAATAATCTCTCTTTTGATTAGTACTGAACTTTACCTCGACCACATCAACCTCCATCATGCCTTTGGAAAAAAGACTAAAAGTATATAATAACACTTTTATAGTGGTCCTTCACGCAAGGGGAAATTGCAAACTAGATGTTTTGACTTTCTCTCTTGGCTAAACCTTTCATGTGTTGGACTAACGCTTTAAGAAAGCGATGCACGAGTCATGACATCAATTTTCTCTCAAACTTGTAAAGGCTAATCTTCTTCTATGTGCACGTAGACGACTATCGATAAGTTTCCAAGAAAAGAAGAGGCAGAATATATATGTACGTGTATTATAGTAAATTTGTCTGCCCATTACAATTGAAGTACTTGTCATTTATAGACAAGTTTTTTCATAATAATACAAAGCCTATAAAACCTAGACTAATAGACTAGTACAATTGTTAGACTATACAACAAACTATTACAATTAGAAATTGCATGCGGTCTATAGCCTTCCGTCTTCAAAAATCTTTCACGCAGTACAGAATAAGCCGTACTTGTGCCGTCATTGCTTGTTTCGGCAATAATAGAACTTTTTAAATCTTCCATTTGATTGATGAGGTTTTCATAATCAATGACATTTAATTTATTTGGAAACAGAAAGTCAACAATATTGGTGGTGGAAAAGAAGGTACCAAATTTTTAACTTTAGACCAACATATTTGCCAATTTTTTTTATCCACATCCTACAGTATTGGCTTTCCATGGCCTCCAGGAGTTGGGGATCTTTTATTTTATTCGGATATATATGCGTAATGAACAAAACAATATGGAAAAAATACCATTTTTAATGTTTTATCATATTCAGTAACCAAAATCAATAATAATTAACTAGAACAAAATAATGGAACAAAAGGTGGTTTGGCTATGTATTTCCATGGAACCAAATCATGATAATTTAGTAGTAGTATTCATTCTTCACTTTCCATTGATGTCATCCAAGACTTCTAATCTTCTGTAATAATTATCATCCGTCTCATATTATTTGTCTTTTTTTTTAAAAAAATTGATTTTTCGTATAAAAACACAAAGTACTTATATATGCACAAGATCTTGTCTTTTCTAGAAACGATATTAATATTTTCAAAAAGACAAATAATATAGAGTACTAGAGAGAGCATTAGCATATACATATACATAAGCGATATCCGCTGAGTGGTTTTTGGGCTTTTTGGCTTATTAGGGCTCTTTTAGTTTATTTATTGTGAGAGAATGACATATCTCAAAAAGTTCAAAAAATAGGCACGCAGTTATAGTCAGTACAAAACCCAAAATGACATTTTCAGAAGGACAAAAGAAGGCATTACAGGTTGCCCCTCAAAAAGTTCAAAAAATAGGCAGTTTTCGAACTACACATACTCATCACAATATTATAAAAACAATGCAAGTACAATTTTGCTATGGGTACATAACTCATCTACCGATATTGCACATATCTGATATAGAAAGCAATCATCACTATTGATATTGACATATTGACTATCAAATGGGCCCCAATTGTTTTCAAATGGGCTCTCAAATTTCTCCAGAAAATGGCTCCCAAATAGGTCATGTTTCCCCCAAATCTTCTTAATGAAGGGGTGCATGTTAATTTGGGAATGTGGTTTTTGATCGAAGGCAAAAGCTTTTCACTTTAATTTGTTTGATTGAGTTTGATTGAGTTGGATTGAACTTCATGGAAACTGGGAAGTGAGCCATTTACACACACAAAAAAAAACGAAAGTGAGGATGAACGTTCGATTGACCATTTGGGACCCAAGAAACGATCCTCATTCGGGTTCTCCACAGTTTAACTTTGGGTTTTCCGCCAGAAAGTGGCTCCCGAACTAGGCCCACCAAAATTTTCCCCAATTCTCTTTTAATGAAAATTATTTTTTGGGCATGTGGTTTTTGGATCGAATGTTCACTCAGCTTCTTCCTTTTTTAATTGTTTTTGAGTTGGGGTCATAGGTTACTGGCAGAGGCGCAGAGGAATATCCATAGGGGGGTAGTGATTGGGTGAGGATATATACCCTCCTGACAAACTTCAACTCCCCACGCCAGGGCTGATCCAAATTTTAGGGCTCAAATTTTTTTTTACTTTATAAAACATTAAATTTGGGGAAATAAAAGATTAATATAGTAAAGTTAAAATAAAAGAGTTATTTACGATTTTGTAAGTTTTTGATAAAGTGACTTCCAAATTTATAAAATGTGTTTTCTCGAAGTTAAATTTGGTGAAAATTTTGATGATCCAACCCATTCAAGTTGTTTAAAAAGGATGCTGATAACTACGGGCAAAAAAATCGTACAAAAACTAAAAAGATGGAATGAAAAAATAAACGAAAGGAGAGTGTGTTATATTGCAATACTTCTGCATAATTTTGTACTTTGGGTTATTCGTCCAAGTCAAGTTTATATTTGGTTATTAAGAGTTTGCCCACAACTCAACAGTTTTAAGCTGTGTCTGGATGCATGGCAGGCATCACTAGGGAGAATAATAATAAATAAAAAAAAAGGCTTAGTAACAACGGAAATTAATTTAGTCATTCTAAACTCTAGCTTAATCAATGAAGTAGCAGATGTTTTTTAAGAAAGTAACACCAATCTTGGTTTTAAAATTGTTTTCAGATTACTTATGAGTTTGTGAATACGGAGAAAATTTAGGGTGCAAAAATAATTCGACTGCACACGAATTATTTTTGTCTTTTTCGAGTCCATTCCATTGGATTTTTGAATTATTTTTGTCTTTTTCGATCTCTAAAATTTGAGATTCAAAAAAAACACTTTTGAATGTAACAACGGAAATTAATTTAGTCAGTCTAAACTCTAGCTTAATCAATGAAGTAGTAGATGTTTTAAGAAAGTAACACCAATATTTTCTCCTAAAATTGTTGGCATAGTTACTCAATTTGTATTATGACTTGAAAAAAGTACCATATTCCGCAAAATGGTGGTCTGAATCTGCACTATAAATTACATCTTTTTGTGTTTTGTAAATTTTTGCAATATGGTTATGTGCTTGATGAAATTTGCAGATCAAAGGTGCAAAGTCTAATGATCACCAATATGCAAGATCACATTCCTACTTCTCAGATCCATTTAAAATTGTGGTATAAATATCTCTACCCATTTTATTTACCATAGTAATATGCAATGGCGAATGCATGATTTATACATAAGTAGTTGCCATCTAATTTTATACACTAGACCAAAAGAAAGTTAAGAACTTCAAATTTTAAGGTTATTTTTACGCACCTATATAGATATAGGAGATTTAAGAAACTTCTTTCACCCACGGGAATTGCAGGTACCAATGTCATAGAATTTTCCTAATAACCGTGAAAAACTAACACAATACATGAAAATATTTGGAGTGGTGCAGGGACCAACACCCCCCGGAACCCCCTGTGTCTGCCCCTTGTAACATGTTTCCAAATTTAGTTCTTTAAATTTCTCTTTTGACAACAGAATGAATATAGTAGCTGTGAAAATGGGGCTTTATTTGGACAACTCTAGTTGGTGTGCGCTCCTGTAGGACGGCCCTGGTATGTAGCACCCGAGCCGTCAAATATATTTTCAACGGTCTTGATTTCACAAAGCAGCTGCAAAAGACAACTTGTAGACTCTGTTAGAGCAGGAATCACTCACACATAACCACTCCATCTCCCTTTACTACCCCAAAACAAGGTCTAACAACATGATTTTTGGTCAGCAAACAATTCCACACAATCTGAGAATACTCACAGTGAAAAAACAATATAGAAATTAAACAATTAGATTTATACTGCATTAATTTGTAAATATGCTTATGATTCTAAGGATCCCCAAACCTCTTGGAATTTTTGGTACAAGTCTCTTTTGGTAACTGCTCTCTTTGTTTGTCTCTTAGTAGAACAATTCATTACCATTCAACAAATATGCGTTCTTAACAACAAACAATTCGTTCGCTTCACATGGATCCTCGTTAGGCCCCAAAGGAATACAGTTTCCTGCTCATCACATAACAGATACAAAAGATAGTGTCACGCGACAGTTAAATGTAAGATTGTCACAGCTAGTTATCTTTTCTTAATTTCTCACAAGAGCATGCTATTAATACTTCTAATTTGCAGAGTGGTGTTAGAGCATTAATGTTCTTTGCATATAACCAGAGTGATGAAGTACAGTTATGTCAGCAATGCGATCATCCTAATAATTTATTAAGATTTTGGGTAGGTTTTCTTTCATTATTAAGTACAGAAATGCTAAAGGCACTAACTTATATACAAATTATTACATTAAATGTGCATGAGACACTCTTTTAGTGGATGAGTCTGTCAATGTATTCAATAATACATTGATGTTTCAGTGCTATTTGTACATTTTTTGTAATAGTTGGTATATACTAGTTAATGCATATAGCATTGTTCTTATAATTATGTACTCCCTCTGTCCCAATTTGTTTCCTATTTACGGGGATTCCAACTTTTTACGGAATCAAAGTTTCAGCCCTTAAAATTGTTGAGATTCTCAAAGTTAGCCTTCAATCACATTTGTGTTAAACTAAGTATTTACTCCAATTCAAAAGTGAAGGAGTACAATTAAAAGTTGCCGTGTTTTGGTTTCCAATGTTGGAAATGAAGCAAAATATTTCGGGACAGCTCGAAATGAAAAGAAGAACAAACAAAATAGGACGAAGGGAGTGTAATTTCATATTCCTTACTCGTCTCCATTAGTACTCCTGGCTAATATCCAGTAATGCATGTTGTTCTTTCAGTAATGAATGTTGTTCTTTAATGTCACTTGTTTTCCAGAGCCCTGCTCATTATCTTTTTCAAGAAGTTGAAGAATTCTTATCATCGAATCCATCTGAAATAGTAACACTCTTCGAAAATTTTCAACGCTACCGGGTTGACAAAATACATGTTGCCATTAACAAAAATGCCTCGACGAGGTGGGGATTGGCCACCAGTCAAAAGACATGGTTGCTGCTGATCAGAGGCTTGTAGTCTTCTCTTCAGACAAAACCAAGGAAGAAAGTGAAGGACTTGCTTACCAAGGGAACTTTGTGGTTGAATATAAATGTAAGCAAACACATTGTCCTAGCTCCTCGTCGCTCAAATTTATGCTTCTCGTCTTTAGTTTTGGTGCGTGTGAACGTATATGATTTTCGATTGAATTTTGCAGATGGAAACCACCAGGGAACGGATAAATGGAACTGTACTAAACGCGATGATTTATCACCGGTAAAGCAGAAAAGTAAATCTTTAGTGCTTCTGAACTACTATCCAAGTACACCAGGCTTCACTAGGTATAGTAAAAAGAACTCCAAAGACCTCATGAATGCAGTTCACCAGTGCCATCCAATCGGTTCAGATCATTGGGCGAATTTCATCGCTGTTGCTTATGCCGAGGTACAAAATAGATTGCTTTCGACAACAAGAGTCCATAACCGCGATATATAGTAAAGGTTATCTGCTGGCAAAACATTAGTTTCATAACTGTTGTTTTGATGCAGGGAGTTGATGATGTAGGACCAGCATTTGAAGCTGCAAACTTTCTCAATGGAAAGCTATTGTGCGGATGCGATGATGTGAATTCATGCAAAGTAAGTTGTTGCAATTTCTTGATTTCAAAAAAATGTACTACTTCTTCACAGTGTTCTAAAATACGCTAGTCAGTCCCAGGTCGGTTGGCTGCCGACTAGCGACTTTTGACCTACTAATCGCCGACTTTTGGCCGACTAGTCGGGCTTCAATCAAGTCTGGGGACCTCCGACTAGCGACTTTGGACTGACTAGTCGGCCAACTTGACCTATTTTTAGAACACTGCTTCTTCATGTTATTATAGGTGTCACAGTATACATGAAAATCATCAAAAGTAAGGGGAAAGTGAGTAACTTTCTGGGACAGTAGGATAGAAAGATTTCAAGGTTTCCTTCAAATAAACTTGGCATATGCGTTTTAAAAATTGTGCATCTTATTTTGTAGGGTGGCTCGTGGTGCCCTTCAGAGGGGGAATTTGGTAAATCACATTTGGGTGGCCAATCTACAATTATCAAGACCAAGGTTATCACACTAGGATATTTATCGAGTATGGTTTTTTTCATTATATATATCATATTGAAATGCGCCTCGCGTGTCGTAAGATACATTAAGAAGAATAAATATAAATTGAAACAATAGTCATACCCAATACAAGATACAGAAGATATTGCATATGTTGAATAAAAACTTTGTTGATGTGAATTTTTACTTCTTTTAACGATATAACACGGTTAAAAAGAAAGTATATCGTGTATTGCATCATGAATTGTGTGAGTTTTGCAAAAATATGAACTTTCACATAAGATGTGTTTCGATATACTAATAGATTTGACCTCTGAACTTATTGAATCACAAGATACATATTGTGAAGTATGCATATCACAAAATTTTTGTTTGGACATAAGATGCGTGGCAAGTTTATCTCTAAACACATGAAATCGTAAGAAATATATTGTGTATTGTAAGTTATTGCGAATACTAGTCGTTGATACTGCTAAGTATTGCGAATACAGATTGCAAACAAAGTCAATTAGACACATAAACAATTTATAAGATCAGAAATGCAATCGGCCAATGTTAGAGTTACGAAAATCGGCGATCGAGGCTAGTATTGGATACTATGTCCTTAAAGCGAATTCGTCTCCCGTATAGGTGCTCACGCCTCACGGAATACTTGAACAAATGCTTCGCAAGATACAACGATTATCGATGAGCGAAAGAAACCCTCCAACCCACTCAACAAGAGAATGCAAACTTGTGTTGTGCTCTCTCAATTTCAATGTATATGCAATATGAATATGCTCTATGATTTCCGTGAGAAAAAATGGGAAGCAATGAATCCTTTTTATAGACTAGAAAGTGACCATTCAGAACAGGTACTCAAAAAATTTCCCCATATAAAGAATTTGTTCTTTTGGGCCAAGCCCAGGCCCAAATTATTAATCTTTGACCCAACCAATGTGGGTGAGGTTTTATCCCATACTTCAACCAATGTTCATGTAAGCATTTTTTTTATGTCAATTTTGTATTCACTCTTAAATGATTTTTAATCAAGTAATAGTAATTATAAATTACTTACTATAAATCCCCTCGTATTTTAGAGCATTTTCTCAAGTAGTCCACATAAGGATGGCAACGGGTAGGGTATGGATCGGGGGACCCTATTCTATCTCTCATCCCCAATTGGAGAGTCTTTGACCATCCCCGCTCCAATCCCCACTGGGGATATTAGATAAAGCATCAAACCCACATCCCGTTAGATATCGGGGTTTCCCCAAATATACTCATATCCAAACCAAAATATATAAGAAGTCAATAATGAAACCAAAGTGCAAGCCCATAATTCAAACTAACAAAAAAATAAAGTAAAAAACTTCAAATTATCTTATTTTAACTACTAATGGAGCAAAAATAACAATAGTACAATAAAAAACCAATCCAAGCAAACATCAATTTCTAAGTTTCATAAAGCGACAAACCAATAAATTTAAAAAAATAAAATGAAAGAGCAAAATATAGCAAGAACATCATTTTTGGAACTAGAATCATGTAATGATATTCTAATATATTATTAGTTTATTATAGGACATCAGGGGCTCTGAGTTTTGGCCCTTGAACTTTCACATAAGATGTGTTTCTATACTAATAGATTTGAGTTCGGTTATTGAATCTCGTGTCGATGATCGGAATCACGTTCACATAAGATTGTACCAAAAATTAGCTCAATCGGATACTATTTAGTACCATTGATCCTGGATGCATCCAAAACACTAGATCATACTCCAAACCCATTATCGATCGAAATGATAAAAATGGTACTAAATAGTATCCGATTGAGCTAATTTTTGGTACACTTCTTCTACTCGGCGAGCTCTTCGACGTGAGCGTTTCCGATCATCGACACGACTTTTAAAGAAACATCCACTCAACAAGAGAACCAAACTTGTGTTGTACTCTCTTATTATAGGTAGTAATTGACATGATTTGTTCTACAAGTAATTACTTCTTTAAGTAAATAATATTCAAGATTCTTTTTCTACCTATATACATATGTATAATTTATATAGTATATATAACCGGGTATGGGGATTCGGGGGCGGGGATAGCAAAATCATACCCGCTCCATATCCGAGCGGGTATTTTTTAAATCCCACCATACCCGCTACTATTGGGGATTTTTTTGGATAAACCCCGCCTCCATATGGATGGGGCGGGGCGGGTATCCATTGGTTATGGGGAAATTGTCATCCCTAAGTCCACATAAGACGGGTGGGTCCCATGTTAATTAGCCACCAAAGTTAGCATTTAATATGCTAATCAAAACCATATTCTAACACTTTGAAGCTAGAAAACCAAGAATGGTAATCAATTCTATTTTATATCCAAAATTATGTGAGAGTTTTCTTAGTATTTTATTGAGATCTACAAATTTGAAGTTTTTTTTTTCCAGTCAACGACTTATATCACTGCTTGCTTTAGATATTATGGTTTGCTATTTTTTTAACATCCGGCTCTATAAGTGGAATGTATTAGTCGTCTGGTCTGAGTAAGAATCGTAGAAGAACAATATTCATTCAAAAATTGGTAGTGAAAAATATACTCTAGCATAGCCTACAAAATCCATCTTCGCACAAAAAAAGATTGGATTGTGTGATATCATATGTGTAATTCTACAAGAAAAAAATATTAGGGCATACTCAAGAAAAAAGAATCCGGGAGACTCTGCTATCTCAAAGAGACGACAGAGGGTGCCGCCCAACTTCATTACAAGTGGAAAAATAGTTTTGCCCATACACCATCTTTGAACACATTTACAAGTTTTTTTTTTTTTTACAATCTAATATATTTTTTCAAACTCTCTACCCATATATTTGAGCTGTTGCATTAATGTTTGGGTTTAATAGGAGTATTAATACTGAGGAATCGTCATTTTCTCAACCACCCTAAGATCAAAATTCTGACTTTTAATTCCATAAAATCGCATTTTCTAAGGGTAGACAAGAACAACACAGAATATAAGTTAGCAGGTTAGTGCGGGGTACGAGAGTTCAACTTACGACGAGAATTTTTCAGCAGTTCAAAGAAGAAAAAAAAAACTTACGACTAGAACTGAACCAACACCCATCCGGCCACTCGGGCCGTAAATTCGAAAAAAGTGTGGCATTGTAGCCCTTCCACAAGCGTGCACGCCCACACACATATGTATATATACATTAATTTCGTGTGTATTACATGGAACCGGGTCCTACATGGAACCGGGGGAGGTGATGTGCACTCCCGTGCCGTGCACCATGTTGTGCGCTTCTCGGCCGTCCGATCGTGTTTTGGACGGCTCAAATGCGTTTTGATTTTTACCGACCAAAATAAATCAAAATTAAATTATAATTGCCGAACACATCCGAGCCGTCCAAAACATAATCGGACGGCCGAGAAGCGCACAACACGGTGCATGGCACGGGAGTGCACAACACCTCCCCCGAGTCCGTATTACATATTAATTATGTAACTGTCTATATGTGTATTAATTTATATAACAGTACACATATAATTTTTTAATTATACCTGCCCAACTTCATTCATGTTGATCGATCTGTCAATGGATATTCTTATTAGTAACATCGTTTCGATCCTAGTATCAGTTTTGCCATATGTAATTCTACCCGCCATTGCTCTCTCTGACCATGAACAACGCCAGGTTTCTTGATTTTTTTCAAATTTGGTTAATTAGAAGTTTTGGTAATTATTTAAAAATATGTGATTACGGCAAAGTTTTCTTCTTAATTTTTTGCTAAGTTGATTACGACATAATTTATTTACTTATATTACGACTCGGAAAACATATTCATAATTTCAGGTAGAATAAACTCGCGTGGAACATATTCTGATTCATTTTGAGTATGATCCATTGTATATTTTCTGCATAATTCATTTTGAATATTCATTGTTTTTTCATCGATAATTAGAAAAAATTAAAGGGGCTTTTAGAGGCAAATTCATATTCTGATTCATTTTGAAGTCCATGATCAATTACACACGGAAAAATTAAATATTTTAAGAACAAAAATAACTTTTTAAAATTACACACGAAATCCATTTTTAATTCAAACAATCTTCTCAAATGAATTTACACACGGAAATCCATTACTCTTTAAGTCCTCCCAATAAACTCGCTGTGGAAATGCACTCGTAATTGTGAATTTTTTTGAGTAATCCATTGTTGTATCAAAATATTTTGTGAAAATACACCGTTGTTAACACTAACTTTCAAAATTAACACTTTTTTTTTTTTGACAATTAACATTGCACTCTCGAGATTAGCACTATTAATTGTTGTCAAAATCCACAATTAGAAAAAATTAACTGTTAAATAGTTTAATTGTTCAAACGAACAAAAATAAGTGGCTTCTCCAAACTGACCAAAGATTTTCCGATTAAATAGTCAAGTTAATTCAAACTCGTACATAATTGTCAAATAGTTCAGTTCTAGAATGACTCGGAAAATGTCTCAGCCGGAATTGGGTAGAAAACAGTTTCTGATTTATTTCGAGATTGATCGATAATATGCTAGTTTGGATCTGTACCATACATATTCAAATATTTATGTAAGGCTTTTTTTTATTTTAATTTCTGAGTTAAACTCAAAAAGTGACTTATTACGTTTTACGAGACAGATCACTCTCACGATACATGTGCAAATGTTTTTGAATGGAATGTCCTGAATTGTTGTAGAACAATTTTGAATAAGTTTTCGAACAAAAATAAGTTTTTTTCTTTTCTTTTCTTGTTAAGGTAAAATAAATTGTCGTTAATTGTTGTCCATTTTTTAGTTGTGCGCTTGATATAATTTGCAGATCAAAGGTGATACCTTCTCAGATCCATTTAAGATTGTGGTACATCTCTCTCTCTCTCTCTCTCTCTCTCTCTCTCTCTCTTCTCTCTCTCTCTCTCTCTCTCTTCTCCAATAAATCAACCTTGTCATTCATTAAGCTCTTGAAAGTTCATTTTTAGTGGTGAATATGGATCAGATTGGCAAGGTTTTATGGTAAATCAAGAACCAAATTATTGTTGACGAATTGAAAGTTTTGAGAACCTAACCAATCTGCACAAAACGCATAGAGCTGAACCAACCCATACCATTAACAAATGCACCATTTTCTCTAAACCCATCATAGCCAGCCACCACCCTACCGCGATATTCGCCACCTCTACTCCGCTGCAAACTAGATCACTACAACCTCCTTCGCCACCATACCACCACCATTGCTAAGTAATCACCACTGCAACGCAAAATCGTGAGTGAAAAACTCAAATAATGAGTTTTAATCCAATTTGTTGTACCTGAGAATATTGTCAAGTGTTCGTCGAAATTGAAATATGCTTTATCAAAAAGGGCATTCCTAAGTTGAAGAAAGAATCTGGAAAGACCTCAGTATTCACTCTATCATATAACTTAGTTTCACTTTCCAGACAATGTGGCTTCAAGCATCAAAACAATCATTTGAGCAAATTTGTATCGTAACGGGTTACAGAAAAAAAAAAAAAAAAAAAAACTAGATTCATTGTCCATCTGTAAATATGCTTACGATTCTAAGCACCAGCAAACCTATTGTAATTTCTGAAAACCGATCTCTTCCGATTACTGATCTCTCTCCCTCTGTGTCTCTTAGTAGAACACTTCATTACCTTACAACAAATATGCGTTCTTAACAACACACCGTTCGTATGCTTCAAGTGATTACCATTATACGTACAAAGGAAGGTATCTTATTGGTGCGGCATCAGAAGACAGTGTCACGCATCAGTTAAACGTAAGATCATCACCACATGTTATCTTCCCTTCTACAAAATGTGTGCTTGCTAATACTTCTAATCTGCAGAGCGGTGTTAGAGCCTTAATGCTCAACCCATATAGCATGAATGATGATCTAGGGTTGTGTCGGAATTGCAAGCCAATTGACTACGACAAATATATTGCGGTAAGTTACCTTTCCTTTATAAATTCGCACAGCTTACTCGTCTCCATGGGAGCTCTTGTCTAATATCCAGTAACGCATGAACTCTTGTCTCCATGGGTGCTCTTGTTTTCGTAGAGCCCTGCTCATGACTTTTTCCAGGAAGTCGAAGAATTCTTAACATCAAATCCATCAGAAATAGTAACACTCTTCTTACAAGACGAAGTTGAGACTCCTAACGGACTCGCAAAAATTTTCAACGCTACCGGGTTGACAAAATACATGTTGCCGTTAACAAAAATGCCTCGACACGGTGGAGATTGGCCACTAATCAAAGACATGGTTGCTGCTAATCAGAGGCTTGTAGTCTTCTCTTCAGCCAAAACTAAGGAAGAAAGCGAAGGAATTGGTTATCAAGGGAACTTTGTGGTTGAATATCAATGTAAGCAAACACATTGTCCTCCTCTCCTTTTGGAATATCATCAAAAAAAGAACGGGAAAAAAAAACATTGAAGAGCATATGTTGAAAAGAAAAGCTGAAATATGCTCAAATTTACTCTTCTAATAGTTTTTGGCCCGTGTATATATATGTGTTCTTCGATTTGATATTGTAGATGGAAGCCCGGGAATGGATACATGGAACTGTAAATATTTAGCACCGCTAAAGAAGAAAAGTAGTAAATCTTTAGTGCTTCTAAACTACCCTTCGACACAAGGCAACAACAGGTATGGTGAGCTCATGAAAGCAATTCACCAGTGTCATACCTGCGCTTCTGGTAACTGGCCAAATTTCATCGCTGTTGATTACGCCGAGGTACATAATAGATTGCTTTTGATAAAACGAGTCCGTGACAACTATCTAAGATTTATCTGTCGCGAAAACATTAGTAGGATGAATATCGTAATATCATATTTTCATTGCAGGGAATTGATGTGGAACCAGCATTTCAAGCTGTGAACTTTCTCAATGGAAAGCTACTGTGTGGATGCGATGATGTGAATTCGTGCGAAGTAAGTTTGTAATCTGTTGATTTTCGCCTTCTGTACTTGTTCAGTAGGAAAGTATAACGATAGATTTCAAGGTTGCCCCTAAATAAACTTGACATGGGTTTTATGTGGCCCCGGCCGACGTAGATGTAATAGTTTTTCTAAATCATTTCACATTTTGTTTTTGTAGGGTGGTTCGCGGTGCCAAACTATCAAGACCAAAGTTATCGAAACAGGACATGTATTGTGTACTGCTATTTTCATTATATGTATCTTATTGGGATATAGATCGCGTATCCTAAAATACATTAAGAAGAAATATAAACAGAAAAGATAGTTATACAAGTATTGCATACCTTGAATAAGAACTCTGAACTGCCATATTTGGCCTCTACAATTCTCAAAACTTGATCTCAAATCTTAATGACATAATCCAGGAGGATGTCCTTGGCTCTAGCTCCCGTTCTTAATTCTCGCTTTGCCCTACCACTCTCATTCCTCACTCTCGCAAATTTCAGTAGCAAAGAATGTTTTAAAAGTCATTTTCATGCTCGCTCATGCGAACTATGTGACTTAGATGATTACTGGAGAGAGTTAATAGCAACACGCCCAACGCTGCCATTTCTAACCAAAGAGACAAACTCGAAATGTACATGGTCAAACACCAACCCACAACTAACTTTCCATTACATCGCCGTTTCCATTCTACGCGTGGCCTTCAAAATACCGATGTAATGGAAAGCAGCAGGACATAACCAATACGCGACCCAGGCGGCCCTTTAAGCCTGGCTTAGACGCAAGAGGGGTCTCTTGACTCTCACCAAGGCAAAATAAGAACATGGTCAAACAATGGTCAAGCAATCGTTAATTCCTCATTCAACGTTGTATCAATCAACAAATTAAACAAATTAAATAGAGTTATCTCAATGTAATATAAGCGCCACATACATGACAACTACAACCACAAAAACTTCAAAATCACATAGCTATGCACTCAACTACATCTCAATCAAGGTTTTAAAATTTGGTAGCAGACTGTAATGAGAATCGGGTGTAGAGATAGTGAAGGTTATAAAATTATTTCTGGAGCCAAAGCAACTGAGGCGGTCGTGAAGCAAGCAAAATATCGGATACAAAGCGATATGTATCGGGAATCGGCCGATGCAGGTAAATTTTTAGTAGCACCGGTAGGTGAAGTTGTATCGGAGGGCCAAAAAACCGCTATGTAGCAGCCAATATATAAATCCATAATCCCAATGGACTTGATCTAGTTCACCTTTTTCCAGAAGCTAGAAGTATTTTTACTACCCTAGGTCCCTAACCCCAACACGACACAGAAACAAACGGGATCAACTTATCCGTTACGAGTTAAAAAAAAAAAAAATTCTTTGAACCGATTATTTCTCTGCCCATAAGCGCTGCAACACAATTGCTCACTGCATCTAGTTCACCTCACTCACAAAATAATGACTTGCAAACATACAATGGAGAAATACCAGACACTACAGGTTAAGAAATGAGCATGTGATACTACATTTCAGCAATGGTCCATTTTCAGCAGTTAATAATACTTAATAGTCTAGCAAAGCCTGTAACTTACATGTCTGACAGTACACATACTTGTCAAATGGTCGGAGAAAGTTCAATCTACAGTTGCAATTTCCATCTTCACAAAATCTAAAAGAGAGTTTCCATGATTTAAGTCTTCATGTTAACACATAAACAATTGGAAGACCACTTAAGGAACCAGAAGTGTACGGAAACGAATCACAGACAAAAAGAATCAATGCATCTCTCACGTTAAGCACCGCAAGTGAACCAAGCTGTCCGTGAGCAACTTAAGGCTTGGGTCGTTATGCTTGAATCGTTACTCATTAGCAAACAAATGCTCAAGTTTTTAAGCGCCTAGTAAACAAGCCAAGCTCTAATTAGGAACAACTCAGCTGGTTAATAGAGGGTCGATTAGTAAACAAATCAAGCTCGAAAAGCTTGATCATAAATGAGCCAAGCTTGAGCTAGGATAGTTTTGAGCGAACCGAGCTCGAACACTTCAAAACTCGAACACTTCAAAACTCGAATTAGGAATAATTCAGCTGGTTAATAGAGGTTTGTTTAGTAAACAAATCAAGCTCGAAAAGCTTGATCGTAAATAAGCCAAGCTTGAGCTAGGATAGTTTTGAGCGAGCCGAGCTCGAACACTTCAAAACTCGAACACTTCAAAACTTGAGCCGAGCTCACGCTCTTAATCCTCGTTCACACAATTCCAGTACTCCAGCTTGGGATGTTCATAAAAGACACTTTCGCACTCACCAACAAACGCGCATTATGTGACTTAGGAATCAATACATTGTGAGAAGATAACATACCGATAGCATTTCCTATTAAAAAATGACCTCACCTCGGCTTGTTTCATTTGCAGCCCTAATCGCGAGAAGATAATTTATCGATATCATTTTCCAATCGAAATGAACTCAACCAACAGATCCAACCAAATCGAAATCATATTACTAACAACGAAAACATAACAAGATCCAACATTCTTCAAATTTCAAAACCAAAATACTCCAACAAAATTCGAACATTCAAATCGATTGAAATCTAAATTCTAACCTAAGCGGTGAGCAAAACAGCTCCTCCAGCCTCCTTAATCTTCTTCTCCGCAGCCTTCGACACCAACTTAAATGTGAGGCAAGAATCTGTTCCAAGAAAATTCACGGCCGTTTGAGACCTAAGATTTACAGGGGAGAGAGAGACGACTGGAGTAGCGTTGGCGACAGTCGGAGATGAGATCCACTTTGGGCGGGGCGGGCTGGATATTTCGGGCCTAATACAAAACGACGTCGCCCAGAGATGAGCCGTTTAAGAGATGAGATGTTACACAAAACGACGTCGTTTTTGGTACGTGACATAGGTTGAACCTATGTCACGTACCAAAAACGACGTCGTTTTGTCTGTTTGAAGCTTCCAAATTAATTCGTCACTCGAGATTTATTCCGAGATTATTAATCGGATCGAAACTGTTCAGCATTTACATATCATCAATAGGATAAATCTTGTATAATTATTATACAAATTTATTTCTTATTAGTACATGATCTGAGAAAAATTGTGTGATTTTGTTTTTTGAAAAATAGACTTGGCCACATTGGATCCAACCCCTTTGTCTGAGAACAATGTCAACTGCAAGGAGGTCGAGTAATTGCTCGATTGTGATTCATTACAGGATTATTAGTACGATCGAAAGAGTTTATGTTGTAGATATTTTCAAGAAGATAAACCATATTAAGAATCATGTCAATCGAGAATTGAATGGTACATAATCGAAGATGATTTATGTGAAAATATTTTTCTGAAAATAGATTTGGCTACACTGGATCAAACCCATTTTTAGCAGAGAACCCATATAATAGACTGATAGAGTCTCGCGATCAAAAAAAAGACTAATAGAGTCTCTGATTACGGTGAAATTGAACCGAGCATAGCTGTCGACGATGATGCAGGTTCGTCTACATACTGTCCATTGATACGTGTGGTTCTTTATGGTTCAATCTGTTGTAGCTTTCTGCACTTTTCGTATCTTTTGATCTTCGCTCTTTAATCTAGTGCTGCAATTTGTTCAATTTGCGTATTGGGTTTTCATTGATTTTTCTTCCCATTTGTATTTCCGGCAATTTAGCTACTCTTGAGTTGTGTAGAGAGAAAATGAGGGCTAAATCTTGAAAATTCTACTAGCCACACCAGGTAATTGACCTATTTTACTTAGTAACGGAATGCTGGCAAACGCGAAGAGGACGTGGTTGACCACGAATATGGGGAGCATGTAGTGAGTTCCCTGCAGGGAGCCATGTAGGGAGCATCCAGACCGTCCAAAAGTGTTTTGAATGTGTTTTGAATGGTTCATAAATGTTTGTTAACTTTGATCGCTAAGAGCTAATTTGCGAATCTGAACCATTGATTGTTGAGACGGATGGTCCGGATACTCCCTGAAGGATCCTGGTTCCGGTTAACCACCTGCCAGATTATTTTTCTGATAACAGATTTGCCTACATTGGATCAAAATCATTTTTAGCAGAGAATATAATTTGAGCAGGGAGGGAGAGAAAGAGAACTTGGTACTCAACCTCCTCTTTGCCAGGCTTATGATGATGATCCAGATGCAGTTTGGGGTGTGTCAATGGAACCACGCATCACAAAGCAATCGGATTCGTTAGTGTCTCCTCTTTTGTTTTTTGTGATTTTTGTTTTGGGCTCTCAGTCATTGTTTCCTTGCTGGGCTGACGATGATTCATGGTGGATGTTGATGAATCAGATTTTTGTTTAGGCGGTTAAAAATCTATTCTAAAGAGATAGATTCAAGTGCTAGAGTTTAGACATCCTTCAGCTGATTATTGGAAAGGATCTTACATTAGATGATTTTATGACTAGAGTTTGGAAGGCAGCCATGTGTAAACTTTCAGTGTACTTTAGGCTGGTGCCCTTTGTAGTTGCGCAACCATATGCTTTCAGACTGTGATGTCACTTGGTTTCTATTGTATAAGCATGTTTTCTTTTTTTGGTTTCAGGTTATGGGTGCCCTTTTTCAGGTTTGGAAAATTAGTAGTTTTGATTCTAATATTGTGGATAAATTCAATCAATAACTTACAAAGGACATGTAAATAAACAAAAGCTACAATAAAAGTATCAATGCAATGTTCCAAATTTCAGGTTATGGGTGCCCTTTTTCAGGTTTGGAAAATTAGTAGTTTTGATTCTAATATTGTGGATAAATTCAATCAATAACTTACAAGGGACATGTAAATAAACAAAAGCTACAATAAAAGTATCAATGCAATGTTCCAAAGTGCAAGTGCCATGAGAGCGTGCAAAGGCAAAGAGCCCATGAAAACTAGGATTACTTGAGTCTTGAGAAATTTACGTATCCAAGAAAGAAAGCTTCCTCATTTTGTTTTGAAGTGCCCCAAAATACTTACTCTTCATTTGGACGAGAAGCTTATCCCCATGGTTCAATTGCCTTGCAACTTTGGAAACAAAACCCGGTGAGGTTGCTTCTGCGTTACCAAATTTCCCAACATACTTACCCACAGTTTTGAAGAGAAGCTTTGTCCGCTGCTAGCTTTCTTTCAAGCTCTTGGGGTGCCTGAAAAACAAGTTGGTAAAATGATACTACTCAGTCCTAGAATTATTAGCGCATTGAATCAAAACTTTCACAGATTGTGGATTTTCTAGCTAGTTTTGGCCTCAGCTAAGAAGGGATGATCGGTAAGGTTTTGGTGAGAAATCCCTATATAGTGGGTTATGGTGTTGACAAAAGGCTACAGCCCACTTTGGAATTTCTGAAATCAATAGGACTGAAAGAATTGAATCTTCAAAAAGTTACAGTTAATTTTTCTGAAGTTTGTGTAGAGATGTCGACAAGATCCTGAGACCTAATTTTACTTAACTAAGGGGATGTGGATTTGAAGGTACACAGGTAGTGGCTATGGTGACCGCTTATCCTCCTATTTTGATCAAAAGCATTAGTAACTCCTTGGAACCACGCATCAAGTTTTTGGTAGAGGTAATGGGGAGACGAATTGAAGAAGCAGCTGATTATCCTGACTTTTTCTGGCATGCTTTCAAGAAAATATTGGAGTTAAGGGACAAGCTTTTGAAACGAAACAACATAAAGTGTAGTCTGAGTGAAATGCTAGACTGTAATCAGAAAAAGTTCCTATTGAAGTTTTCATTATAGTGAATAACATCCGTAAGGTAAGTACATGCACAGTTGCACACCCCTTCCTTTTCCCTTCGCTTCTTTTTAGGGTGATTTGTAGTTACTTTGATCTTGTAGTGAACATTTCTCATTTGAGTTTAAGTTGTATTCTACTCCGGATAGACCATTGAGGATAAAGCTTGGCATTGCATGGCCGTCTGAACTCCTAGGCTAACTAATGTATGAGCTTATTTTCAATATCAATGCAACAGGACGTTGATGCTGTCATCCATCTTTGGCGATGCCTTGCCTTCTATGAGTGGATCCCAGACTTGTCTTCGATGTTGGATGTGAATATTATTCTCCTGCATGATAAAACAGCAGTTTTAGGTTCAACACCATCGATGAGGTTTCTGTCACCTGTTAGAATTTCTACTGTTATATGCAATTTTATGCCTGACAAGCGAAAACCATGTTTGATTAGATCCGCTAAATCAGTTTAGTCATTTGATTTTAACCGCGGCAGCACAACAATAGATGTTCACTCCGCTAAACAATCTGAAGACCAGAGGAAACGAATAAGCAGCTGAAAGTGAGAATGTTCTGCCAGTGTTACTAAGATCAGGACATGCTAGTATAGTTGTGCCCACAACTTCAAGAAGATAGAAGCAATGACCCTAAAATTACGAATCGTGTCGTCTATGTGGAACAGATTCCATCATAAGATTATTGATTCTCCTATCGATGGGCTTACCTCTTATTAGTCAATAACAGAAGTAAGTTCTTCAATTTTCATTCGTACAACCACCGGTTGGTGGAGAACAGCTTCTTCCAATAGGTCCTCTTTATCGTAGGGTACCTTCCATAACCGTGGGCTTTTAAATTATGCCTCAAATGGTTATTCAAAATATTTAAATCCATCAGTATTTTCACAAAGAAGAAAAAGAAATGCTGTAGGAAGGTTAAGATGATTATTACCCGTGTAAGGAGCTGTGGAATGCTTGGATTACCCCAATAGGATAGTCATTCTCCAATGACAGTTCTTTCATTTTTGGGCTAATTAGCCTAACTTTGAAGCTATTGTGTCTGATAGCTGGAAAGGTGGTGTTATAGGACAGCCTATGTATCAACTGTTTTCTAAGTTGGTCTCTTTAAAATCAGTGTTAAAAGACTCTTAAATGTGACACAGTATACTGAGTATAGCCACATAATTGATAGTGTTGCAGAGGCTAAGCTGCAACTTGAGCAAATCCAAATTGCTCTCCAATCAAAACTTCACTAATGCTTCTCCAAAATTGCTAGCGGCATGCTGAAAGTTACTAATGTCGCATCAAAATTTACTGACACTGCACCAAATTGCTTAATTGCACACCATCTTTCTTTGCGTATAAATATGTATTTTAAGTGAATATAAATATGAATGTCTAATTGTCTAATTGGGTTAATGTGCAGGTTGGGTTTCACTTTAAGTAAATGGGTTGATTTGGATATGAATAACATCAACTAGCTTGGCTTGTAAATGGGCATGAGCAACTCACCCAAATTCTGTACGTGTTTGACATTCTTTAATTCTACTTTGAATTATGAGTAGCTGAAGGAAGGCTCTACAAGCCAACCTTACAAACCCAAATGCAGACGTGATAGCCGTTGATGACTCCTCCTTTTGGTTTTATTGTTTTGCTTCTTCTATCTATATTTGGTATGTGTAGATGGAGAGGGATAACAGACAAGAAGGAGAGAGTCCCTGAGAATATAGAGTAGAAATCTTGTAATTCCTCCATCATTTTTGGCGATCGACATAGTGTATTTTCCGGTCAAATCACTTTTGTGTCTGTGTGAGACCCCGGATCCCTAGTAGTGGTTTCATCCACATATGAAACCTTTATGTGTTTTTTTGGTGGTTCTTCGGAATATTGAAACCTTTATGTTTGACCAGAACCAAAAATATGGTGGAGGCGTGGAGCCCCCAGCAGCAGCAGCTGGAACCCTAAACACTATCACTCCTTGTGCAGCATGTAAGCTTCTGAGGAGAAGGTGTGCCCAAGAATGCCCATTTTCACCATATTTTTTTCCCACATCAACCTCACAAGTTTGCTTCTGTTCACAAAGTCTTTGGTGCAAGCAATGTTTCTAAGTTGTTGATGGTAATTAAAAACTTAAAACCCTATCCCTTGCATAGTTTCAATATCTTAATTTCTCGTTAATCTTTCAATGACCTGAGAATCTATCCCATAGAAACAACGAACTCTACATATCGTTCAGCTACAAATACATGTCACTTCAACGCGCTAAGAAATCATGTTGGTAATTTTTGTGGAGAATTTTGGTACACAGTTAGTTGGGTTCTTCTGTTAATATCATTGCAAACTAAAACAACAACCAGTGTGTCATACTATTATTTTAGAACTGAGTAATGCTATTTTATGATGGTCAAGAGGTTAATATAGAATTAATGATGCAACAAATCTAGATTTTATTACTTTACGATGCCTATGTAATAGTAATTAAGTTCTAAAATAGCCTTGTTCATAATTTTGGTCAGGAAAAATCGGTCGAAATATTGTTATCAATTTAAGAACGGCAGTACGACAAAATAAATGTGATGGGTTTTTCAATATATGGAAAAAGAAAAATTAAGTTAGTACAACAATATGCAGAACATAATTATGTGTACATTTCATGCAAGTAATGAAGTAATATCTCATGCAATAGCCAATGAAGTAGTACTGGCACGCAGGCATGTTGTGCACATGGCTGTAAATGAACTGGTTCGTTCACGAACTATTCGCGGCTAGGTTCGGTAAGAGCTCGTTCGAGTTCGATTCATTTACTAAACGAACTGAACTTTAACCTCAATATTAGGCTCATTCCATAAATGAGCCGAACCTGAACCTAAGTGGATTCAGCTCGGTTAGGCTCACGAACCTAGGGTCAAAATGTAATTAATAATACTTTAGGGGTCAACATGTAAATATTTTATAATTAAGAAACTCCTATGTAATTTGTTATTCTTTTATCCCTATCTAGAGTACTCTACTACGAGCAGATAAGTTTTATCCCTAACAAGAGTACTCTATTTAGTTCTCAGTATTTTTTGTCTCGTGTTGTTTTTCTTTTGATTTCTTGATTATTGTGGTAGATTTTTTTTTTTTTTTTTCTTGATTATGTGGTAGATTTAGATGTAACATTATTTTGAAGCATATCTCTTTCCCCTCTCAGTTTGTGTTTTAAATTGCTAACGAGCCCTACCGAGCTGGATTCGAGCCTAAATTCGGCTCGGTTCGGCTCGTTTGAGTTTAACGAGCCCTACCCAGCCGAGCCTGAGCTTTGAAATTTTTTCACGAGCCAAACTCTAGCTCATTTGTCTAGGCTCGAATTGAACCCGAACCGAACTCGAGCCTGACTCATACCTTAACGAACTGATCCCGAACCTCATAGGGTTCGACTCGTTTCCTGCCCTAGTTGTGCACATTGTCGTGCAAGATAACGTGTTAGTAGCAAACCTCGTGGAAAATTTATGTTTGTAAACTGTAATTGAAACGATAGTTGTACCCAATACAAGATACAGAAGATATTGCTTATGCTGAATAAAAACTTTGTTGATGTGAATTTTCACTTCTTTTAACGACATGACACGGTTAAAAAGAAAGTCTATCGTGTATTGCATCATGAATTGTGTGGGTTTTGCAAAAATATGAACTTTCACATAAGGATGTGTTTCGATATACTAATAGATTTGATCTCTAATCTTATTGAATCACAAGATACATATCGTGAAGTATGCATATCACAAAATTTTTGTTTGGACATAAGATGCGTGGCAAGTTTGTTTCTAAACATTTAAAATCGTAAGAAACATATCGTGTATTGTAAGTTATTGTGAATTCTAGTGATTGATACTACTAAGTATTGCGAATACAGATTGCAAACAAAGCCAATCAGACACATAAACAATTTATAAGATCAGAAATATACTGGGCCAATTTTAGAGTTCCGAAAATTGGCGATCGAGGCTAGTATTGGATACTATGTCCTTGAAGCGAATTTGTCCCCCGCATTGGTGCTCACGCCTCACGGAGTACTTGAACGATTGCTTCCCAAGATACAACGATTATCGATGAGCGAAAGAAGCTCTCCAACCCACTCAACAAGAGAACACAAACTTTTGTGTTGTACTCTCTCAATTTCAATTTATATGCGATATGAATGTGCTCTATGTTTTCCGTGAGAAAAAATGGGAAGCAATGAATCCATTTTATCCAAAATCCGAAGGCTATCCAAAATCCGAAGGCTACAATAGAGAAGGCTTTCCAATTTCATGTTGGGCAATTTTTGGTCCAATTTGGACGATTTTACCCTTCAATTGGAAATTTCTACTTCTGAATTAGCTGTAATTAGGCATTTTGTATATGGGCAATTGAGTCTTTTGGCATTTGCTAATACCCTTTCCAGACTTTTGCCTTAATGCCTTCTGTGTCCCTTCTCACTTTTTACGCGAGAGAGAGAGAGAGAGAGAGGCCAGAAGAAGGTGGTGAACCAACGTGCGCCATCACCGCCCTCCACCACCGGCGTGGACCACCAGGGGCTGGTTCAGGGTTTTGTTTTCTGGGGTTCACGACGCTTCTTCCATGGAACTGTGCTCTCTCTCTCTCTCTCTCTCTCTCTCTCTCTCTCTCTCTCTCTCTCTCTCTCTCTCTCTGTTCCCACCGATCGTCTCTACCACCGCGCCAAAACCCGGCGCAAAATCGATCGACTCCAAGACGCTTAGAAGAGGAGGAACGAAGAAATGTAGCATAACAGGTTAATGATTCAAGATATCAGATTCTGCGCCAGATTTCGATCAACTCCAAGACGCTACAAAGAAGAGGAACGAAGAACCCTTCTCTCTCCCTCTCTTGAAACGGCAAGTAGCGATCTACAGTGCCGAGAGCTTCAACGACAAGAACACCATCTTTAGAAAACTGAGAACCAAGTCCGAGAACAAGGTACGTCTATATCCATTTTTCTTGATTTTACATAAAGATTTTTGGGAGAATTTTTGCATCTGGTTAGCGTGATCTGATTTTTGGGAGAATTTTTGCATCTGGTTGTATTTTTCTGATTTCCTTCTGGGTTTCTTTTTTCAGACATGTTTTGATTGCAATTCCAAGAATCCAACGTGGGCGTCCGTTACATATGGGATTTTTTTGTGCATCGATTGCTCGGCCGTTCACCGGAGTCTCGGTGTTCACATCAGCTTTGTCAGGTGATTCTCAATTGTGCTTCCCGTATGGGTTTAAGGGTCTTATCCATTTGGCTTTGCATTGTGCATCAGTGGTGTTGGCAAGATTCTTAAAAAATGTTTCGGTGACTTTCCTTGTTTGTACATACTGGTACTGCTAAATTTATCGGCATAGTATAACAAATTGACATAAGAGACATGTGATTCAGTTGGGTTTTGGCGTCTACAATCATGATTTTGTGAAGATTTCTTGTTAGACTGGGACCTCAATCAGGTTCAGGTTTAGGTTTACTGGCCCTTTTCAAATTGTAGTATATGGTTGCTATTTTGTCGTGCTGTCTATTTTGAGGTGTCCTGTGACTTAGTTTTTTGTTTTGGAATATGAGGTTGAGTTGTTGATTCAAAATCGTTTTTCATATCGCTTTCATACAAAAAAAATTAGAATCAGACCAACACAAATGCACAAGAAACAAAGAGACAGGGATAACCTATTAATACGGTGCCATCCAATTGACAAGCTAACCATTTTAAGTTTGAAAATTTTCATTTGCAGCTTATTCATGGTTTGGTCGACAGAGTTATGGAAGTAATTGGGTCCCCATTTGTAAAATCCACGGATAATGCAGGCTACTATGTTGAAAGTGTAGATGTAAGTGCTACCTCTCCTATGGATTCTTTTGTACTACATGACATGGTGACTTTTTGAATATCTTTCTGTCATGATATAAATAAAGGAGCAAGAATTTGTTCCGGGTAGACAAGCTAGCATCATTTACAAAGGGGGAGCACGTAGGCACATAGGCACTCTTGGTATGGTATAACTAACCGTTTTCATTGGGTGCTGATTTCAGTTACCTACAAGCTACCAGGATAATCATGCTAGCTTAATCTTCTTTTGTGCTGCTTTCAGGTATTAAACAACCTTGGCATTACTGATCCATGCTCATTTGCGGAACTTGACATTTAGAGTTTCCTATAGAGTTAGTGTCAGAGGAACAAGTCAAGAGGATTGGAGAGTAATTATGATTGATCTCAATTGCTTGTCGGAAGAGCAACAAAAATTCTCTAGGCATCGGAACATGGAAATACAGTTTTGAAGTCTTCAATGGTATAGTTATATCTCAGTTGCTTGTTTTGATGTTTAAAAGCTATAGCAGGAGTTATATATTTTGAGTTGTCAGAAGGAAGCCTTGAATGGCAGGATGTGGGCTTTTCAATTTGTGGTTTGATAAGTGAAAATTTATGTTCAGGGAATAAGAGTAAAAGAACCCACTTTTTGGCATATTTTGTGTGCTCATATTTCTATGGTTTGCCTTATTTTTTTCCTTTCTGTCTGAACCTTCTTGACCATATGCTAATATTGGATATCACTTGTGATTGGGCACAGAGGGGTAGATAATGTTGTAGCCAATTTTCGTACAATCACTCTGACAGCCTTGAAGAGGACCTGCAAAACGAGTCCGATGACAGGTGGTGATTTATCATACAAATCATTTTTATACCTAATCTGCTGAGATACATCTTGCTCACCCCACGTCGGAGAACACGATTCAATTCCAAAAGAAGTCTATCACCTGCATAGGAAGCAATACAATTTCCTCATGAAAGCTAAGTAACAGAGCTATAAGATCTGACCAACGATATTGAACATGGGAACCAATAAGACCTATATGCCAAGGAACTCGACAATGGGCACAATGCACAATATCAAACACCCTGATTGGAAATGGCAGTCGCTGAGAGCCCATAACAGCAGATATTGCAGGTATTCCTCTTTCAAGAGCAAACTGAACTTGAGCCTCGTGTTCGTCTTTTGGTGCAAGAGACATTGCAAGAACATCTCTTTCAAATAGGAACCCCCCCAAAGCTTGCTACTCCACAGCCAACGTCCAGTATGACGCGACTTCGCTTCCCCCATGCAATGTCAGGTAATGCCTGCATTCATTAACATTTTGTTTTCTTGTTCCTATTTTTTTTACGTTTGTCATTTCTGATGAATATAGTAGGCTCTTTATCAGGGGCTGAGGAAGTCTAACCCTGGATCTTCACTCAATATCACTGTTTCCCTTTACAGCCTTCTGTTATATCGTATTTGTCCTGACACTTAAGATGGAATGCCAACTCTTTTTTGCTTTTGTATTTCTATAATTGTTGAATCATTGGCATCGCGTTAAATATTGAACTTAGCCTGAAATTTTCCTTTACATTCCATTGTTGTGTCTTATTCTCAAATGTATTGAATTATTGCTTGGACTTGGATCAAGATTATGAAATTTGAATTGACAGATAAAGCATAAGTTCGGGATTGCGCCACCCTCAACACTATCCAATGCAAAGAAAAATTCTTCTCTGTTATTCTTAGAGGGAATGCACAAAAAAACTCCCAAAAGTGGACAGGGCTGTAATCCAAATTCTGACCAAATCTTAGATTGATGCAGATCTAGAAAAGATGAAGCGCATGACTGCACAGGAAGCTACTGCTGCAGCCATGCAAGCAGTTGCTGAGGCAGACACTGCCATTGCGGAGGCTGAAGAGGCGGCAAGGGAGGCAGAGGAAGCAGAAGCTGATGGAGAAGCAGCACAACTCTTTGCTGAAGAAGCGATTATGGCATTGGAATCTTGTAGCTTCTCCAAGTATAGTTTGTTAGAAAGGTTATTTCTGTAGGCCCTATTTGTTTGTCTGGATTATGTCATAGGATCTAGCATAGAACACAAGGGCAAACAACACACGGGCATCACACTCGTGCTATGCACGAAGCCTTTCAACTAGTAGACTAGAAAGTGACCATTCAGGACAGGTACTCAAAAATTTTGCCCACATAAAGAATTTCTCCTTTTGGGCCAAGTCCAGGCCCAAATTATTTAATCTTTGACCCAAGTAATGTGGGTTTGAGGTTTTCTCTCATACTTCTACCAAGATTCATGTGATTATTTTTTGGAGTCAATTTTGTGTTCACTCCTAAATGATTTTTGATCAAGTAATAGTAATTACTTAAATTAATCTCACCATATTGGACAGCACTTCCTCAAGTAGTCCCTCCACATTAGACGGGTGGGCCCATGTTAATTAGCCACCAAAGTTAGCAATTAATATGCTAATCAAAACCATTTTCTAACACTTTTAAGCTAGAAAACCCAGAATGGTAATCAATTCTATTTTATATCCAAAATTATGTGAGTGTTTTCTTAGTATTTTATTGAGATCTAAAAATTTGAAGTTTTTTTTCCATGGTCAACGACTTATGTCACCGCTTGCTTTAGATATTATGGTTTGTTATTTTTTTTAACACCCGGCTCTATAAGTGGAACATATTAGTTGTCTGGTATGAGTAAGAATCGTAGAAGAACAATATCCATTCAAAATTTGGTAGTGAAAAATATACTCTAACATAGCCTACAAAATCCATCTTCGCACAAAGAAAGATTGGATTGACTAATTTAAAAAAATTATTCATTATTAGCAGGGCCGGCTCTGACATTTCAGGAGCCTAAGACAGAGTTTGAAAATGAAGGCCTTATAAATGCTAGCGAAACTAAATATAAAGTCGATAAACACCGTTTCAAAACTACATGCATGTATTTAACACGAAAAAAACCCAAAAAATACATTCACTTTGTTCACTTCACATTTCTAAAAAAATTTCCAAAAAGATTCTTTCCCCATCTCTCAACTCTCCAATCATTAATCACATTTCTCTCTCTACTCATACCCCTCTCTCCAATCATTATTCCCATTTCTCTCTCTATCTCTCTCCAATTATTACACCTCTGTCTAATTATTACCTTTTCCAAAAACACGTCCAAACACTATTTCAAAAATATTTCTCCAAATATTCTTCTCAAAACTCTCAACCAAACACGACCAATACTATAAGAATAAAAAATATCGTCCACCATCATCACTTAAAATGGGCCTACATACTTTGTGCTAAAAAATATTAGAGGGCCTTATTTTTTCATTTTTTGGGGGGGCCTAAGACGCCGGCCTACTGAGCCTTAGCTCAAGGCCGGCCCTGATTATTAGTCTTGTTAGTTTGAATACACCTAAGAAAAAAGCAACATTTAAAATAGGGCTGTCAAAAAAAACCCGCGAACCGTGAGTCCGAACCGGACCGAACCGAACCGTAGGTTTTGGATTGGGTCCGTGGATTAATGGTCCGGACACAGATTGAAAAATTAGAAAACCATGTTTCGCGGTTCGGTCCATGGATTTTCATAAAAGAACCGTGGATAAACCGAACCGGACCGTGAGAATTTAATCAATAAAAAATATATATTTATATATATAATATTGGGATAAGAATTATAATTAAACATATTATTCTTAATTTTATACCCTAAATAGGTGAATGTGGTATAACTAAAAAGTAAAGGTCCAAACTGTAATTAACAATTGTAATTTTGCTTGCACGTATATTAACTACTCCCGGACTCGGGACTGGTTGTGGTGAAGACTTTTGTTTACTCGCTTTATATTATGTTGTTTCTACATATTTTTACTACTGCTAGTAGTTTACTCTCTTGAATGTGAATCTCTTTGAATCATTTTGAAGCAATGTTGTTGGTGACTTGGTGTTGTTTATTAAAACTTAAAAGTTACTGATGAATTTGTTCCAAAAGTTACATTGAGAATGTGAATGTGGAATATATATTTTTATTTTGTGAAATGTTATAATCCGTGGATAAACCGTGAACCGAACCGTGATTTTTTTGATTGTTTCGAAACCGGACCGTAGACTTTTGGTTTGGACACGGATTGCCTTACATTGGACCGTAGATTTTTGGTTCGGTCCTCGGATTCATACCAATCCGCACCAAACCGGACCGTTGACACCCCTAATTTAAAATACAGTTGTTGAAATCACGTGATATAATATGTGTAATTCTACAAGAAAAAAAATATTAGAGGATATTCAAGGAAAAAGGATCGGGGAGACTCTACTGTCTCAAAGAGACGACATAGGGTGCCGCCCAACTTCCTTACAAGTTCTTTTTTTTTTTTTTTTGTTAGTAATCTAATATATTTTTTCAAACTCTCTACCCATTTATTTGCGCTGTTGCATTAATGTTTGGGTTTAATAGGAGTATTAATACTGAGGGGTCGTCATTTTCTCAACCACCCTCAGATCAAAATTCTGAGTTTTAATTCCATAAAATCACATTTTTCTAAGGGTAGACAAGAACAACATACAATATAAGTTAGTGGGTTAGTGCGGGTTAGTAGAGTTCAACTTACGACCAGAACTTTTCTGCAGTTCAAAAAAAAAAAAAATTTACGACTAGAACTGATCCAACACCCATCCGGCCACTTGGACTATAAATTCGAACAAGTGTGGCACTGTGGCCCTTCCACAAGCACGCGCGCGCCCACACACACTCATATGTATATATAAATTAGTTTCGTGTAGTTGTATATTACATACGTATTAATTATACATGTAACTGTATATATATATATATGTATTAATTATATAACTCTACACATGAGCATATGTTACGTCATTCATGTTGATCGATCTGTCAATGGGTTGTCTTATTATTAGTAACATCGTTTTGATCCTATTATCAGTAATTCTACCCGCCATTGCTCTCTCTGACCATGAACAGGTTCCTTGATTTTTTTCAAATTTGGTTAATTAGAAGTTTTGGTAATTATTTAAAAGATTGTTAGCGTGACATAGATTCTGATTCATTTTGAGTACGATCCATAACTTTATTCAAATTCAATTTTTAATTTTTTTTTTGGTTAATTTAATCCGTAATTTTTCCTTGTTCTTATTTCTTTCATTGAGATGAATCAGAAAAAAATTAAATATTTCAACAAATGAAAAAGTTTTATAACAAAAATAAGCTTCTTTTTTTTTTGTGGGGGGGGAAGGTAAAATAAATTATCGTTAATTGTTGTGGTACATTTTTTATTTGTGTGCTTGATATAATTTGCAGATCCAAGGTGTTTTTGGACAAAATGCAAGATCAAACTTCTCAGATCCATTTAAAATTGTGGTATATATCTCTCTTCCAATTACATTTCGGAATATAGTTATGTTGAAAATTTTAATTTGTCATTCAATCTGGAACTAAGATGATGCTTGATAGTTAAGTTCAGCTCTTGAAAGTTTATTTTTAGTGGTGAGCACGAACCGGATTCGATCGCTAATGGAGAGAGTCAAATCCTATGGAGCTCTATCAAAATTTCTTGACATTTGTTGCTTTAGGGATCTGTTTGAGATGCTCTAAGCGTGTATCATATAACCGCACCACGTTACCACCCCACCAATACTCTTACCTTCAGACCAGTTTGCGCTCACCTGAATTGATTCCAGAGCCTTAAGTTAATGACCGGACAAAAACCCTTCGGTTATCGCAAGATTTGGAAATAAACTCTTCCTCATTGAGGAATCTCACCACATTCACTCCTCCACGGAACGTTTCTCTCTCTAGCTCTGTCCTCCATCTTCAATTCTCCATGGCTGGACTGAACCTTCTCCCTATGTCCCTCTTTATCCGAACGAAAATAAATCTCACGTTTCCCCCTTCTTCTTTTTTCCGATCTCAATGCTCAGAATATAAAATCCGCACTTGTTAGAGAGTTTTGAAGCAGATTCGGATAATGGGAAAGGGGATTTTGGAAACCCTATCTCTCCTTGGTAAAATCCAAACCCAAGGTAAGTTTTTCTCCAATTTTTGTTATAGTTATTTGAGAGCTATAGCCTGTGGTTATATAATTGAATGGTTGATGGTAATGAGTTCCGTAATTGATGGATTTACAAATGAGGCCATCATGCATTGTTTCCAAAATGTGAAAAGTCGTAGGGGTTGTTTGTAAATGAATTCTACATTTGTTCATCAATATATATCTACTTTTTTTATATACTTGTTAATCTAATTATTTTTACCAATTAGCAAATTGGAAAAGCGAATTGCACATAGTTCTGATTCTTGACCCCCAGAATCGAAAATCTTGGCTCCGCCCCTGACTGCAAACAAGATCACTACAACCTCTTTCGCCACCATACCACCACCATTACTAAGTAATCACCACTGCAATGCAAATTCGCGAGTGAAAAACTCAAATAATGAGTTTTAATCCAGTTTGTTGTACCTGAGAATATTGTCAAGTGTTCGTCGAAATTGAAATATGTTTTATCAGAAAGGGCATCCTAAGTTGAAGAAAGAGTCTGGAAAGACCTCAGTATTCACTCTATCATACAGTACAACTTAGTTTCACTTTCCAGACAATGTGGCTTCAAGCATCAAAACAATATATCATTTGACTCATTATCATGAGCAAATTTGTATCGTAACGAGTTACAGAAAGAAAAAAAAAAAACTAGATTCATTGTCCATCTGTAAATATGCTTATGATTCTAAGCACCCGCAAACCTATTGTAATTTCTGGAACCGATCTCTTCTGATGACTGATCTCTCTCTCTCTCTCTCTCTCTCTCTCTCTCTCTCTCTCTCTTAGTAGAACAATTCATTACCTTACAACAAATATGCATTCTTAACAACACACCGTTCGTATGCTTCAAGTGATTACCATTATATTATGTACAAAGGAAGGTATCTTATTGGTGCGGCATCAAAAGACAGTGTCACGCGACAATTAAATGTAAGATCAACACCACACAAGTTATCTTCCGTTTCTACCAAAAGTGTACTTGCTAATACTTCTAATATGCAGAGCGGTGTTAGAGCCTTAATGCTCAACCCATAAGCATGAATGATGAACTAGGGTTGTGTCGGAATTGCAAGCCAATTGACTACGACAAATATATTGCGGTAAGTTACCTTTCCTTTATAAGTATATATAAATTCGCACAGCTTACTCGTCTCCACGCGTGCTCTTGTCTAATATCCAGTAACGCATGAACTCTGTCATGCGAGTCGTGCTATAGATCAATCAGAGTAGGCCTGTCAGTGGACCAGATTGGATCCGAATCCGAGATCCAAAAAATCCAAAATCCGATATTCCCGATCCGAGGATCCGGATTGGCGGAAACAAAACCCTTCGTTTTAAACTTTTAATATAAATGGACATAGATTCCTTTCATTTCCCTAAAATTCTACACCCTACCCAATCCAAATAAAAAAACAATAACACCGACCGGATCCGGATTTTTACGGATCCGAATCTGGATTGCCGTTATCGGATTTGTCGTTATCGGATTCCGGTCCAGATTTGAACTAATCAGAGATCCGGATCCGGATTTGAACTAATCAGATATCTGAAACCAATCTAGTCCATCGACAGGCCTAAATCAGAGTTCTCAATGTAAATAGCAATGGGTTGTGTAGCATATCCTTCACATATACTATAAAGAGGAGAATACTTATCGATGTTGAGCTGACAATTACTATCGTATTCTAATCTTTATTCTTATGGTAATGAGTATTGTTCGTGTCGCTTGTTTTCGTAGAGCCCTGCTCATGACTTTTTCCAGGAAGTCGAAGAATTCTTAACATCAAATCCAAACTATCAAGACCAAAGTTATCGAAACAGGACATGTATTGTGTATTGCTATTTTCATAATATGCATCTTATTGGGATGTAGATCGCGTATCATAAAATGCATTAAGAAGAAGAAATATAAACTGAAAAGATAGTTATACAAGTATTGCATACCTTGAATAAGAACTCTGATGATGCAAATTTTCACTTCTTCAACTATAGGACATGGTCTATGGCCTTGTGAATTGTGCTGGTGTTGCAAAAATAAGAAGTTGAACATAAGATATGTTTCGAGATACCGATCGATATGACCTCTAAGCCTATTGAATCGCAAGAAACTTATCGCGTAGTATGTGGGTCATCGAATTTATTTGAACATAAGATACATTGCATTTTACCTTGGCACATATCGAACTGTGAGACACATTATCATGTATCATAAGATTTTGACAACACTAATCAAGACAGAGGTTGATACCTCCAAATATTTGGCCTCTACAATTCTCAAAACTTGATCTCAAATCTTAGTGACATAATCCAGGAGGATGTCCTCGGCTCTAGCTCCCGTTCTTAATTCTCGCTTTGCCCTATCATTCTCATTCCTCACTCTCGCAAATTTCAGTAGTAAAGAATGTTTTAAAAGTCATTTTCATGCTCGCTCATGTGAACTATGTGACTTAGATGATTACCGGAGAGAGTTAATAGCAACAAGCCCAACGCTGCCATTTCTAACCTAAGAGACAAACTCGAAATGTACATGGTCAAACACCAACCCACGACTAACTTTCCATTACATCTGCGTTTCCATTCTACGCGTGGCCTTCAAAACACCGATGTAATGGAAAGCAGCAGGACATAACCAATACACGACCCAGGCAGCCCTTTAAGGCTGGCTTAGACACAAGAGGGGTCTCTCGATTCTCACCAAGGCAAAATGAGAACATGGTCAAACAATGGTCAAGCAATCGTTAATTCCTCATTCAACGTTGTATCAATCAACAAATTATAGTACAAATTAAATAAAGTAATCTCTTATGCATTTTCTTTTTATGCCACAAAGCCTTGACGTTAATTAAAAGAAGAAGAAACGTTAACTTCTACTACAATCCTAGTGTCCCTGGCTAATACAGAATATATTTACAGTAACTGATGAGAAAAATTCTTAAGTTGAAATGGATGGTCACTTGTTTATTTATTTCACATTGCAAAAATGCAAGAGGATAACCATCCATCACCATGTAATATAAGCGCCACATCATACATGACAACTACAACCACAAAAACTTCAAAATCACATAGCTATGTTCTCAACTACATCTCAATCAAGGTTTTAAAATCTGGTAGCAGAATGTAGCAGGAATCGGGTGTAGAGATGGTGAATGTTATAAAATTATTTTTGGCGCCAAAGCAGCTGAAGTGGTCGTGATCGTGAAGCAAGCAAAATATCGGATACAAAGCGATATGTATCGGGAATCGGCCAATGCAGGTGAATTTTTAGTAGCACCGGTATAAAAGGGTGTAGTTGTATCGGAGGGCCGAAAAATCGGTGATCCCAATGGACTTGATCTAGTTCACCTTTTTCCAGATGCTATTAGTATTTTTACCACCCTAGGTCCCTAACCCCAACCCGACACAGAAAAAACAGGATCAACTTATTCCTTTGAACTGATTATCTCTCTGCCCATAAGCGCTGCAACACATTCGTTGGCCCGAGCTCACTGCATCTAGTTCACCTCACTCACAAGATAATGACTTGGAAACATACGATGGAGAAATACCAGACACTGCAAGTTAAGAAAGGAGCATGCGATGCTACATTTCAGCAATGGTCCATTTTCAGCATCTTAATAGTCTAGCGAAGCCTGTAACTTATATGTCCAACTACAATACACAAACTTGTCAAATGGTCGGAGAATGTTCAATCTTCAGTTGCAAATTCCATCTTCACATAATCTAAAAACATGTTCTCATGATTTAAGTCTTCATGTTAGCACAGAAACAATTGGACTACCACTTAAGAAACCAGAAGTGTACGGAAACAAATCACAGACAAAAAGAATCAATGCATCTCTCACATTAAGCACCGCAAGTGAACCAAGCTGTCCGTGAGCAACTTAAGGCTTGGGTCGTTATGCTTGAATCATTACTCATTACCAAACGAGTGCTCAAGTTTTTAGTGTCTAGTAAACAAGCCAAGCTCGAATTAGGAATAATTCAGCTGGTTAATAGAGGTTTGTTTAGTAAACAAATCAAGCTCGAAAAGCTTGATCGTAAATAAGCCAAGCTTGAGCTAGGATAGTTTTGAGCGAGCCGAGCTCGAACACTTCAAAACTCGAACACTTCAAAACTTGAGCCGAGCTCACGCTCTTAATCCTCGTTCACAAAATTCCAGTACTCCAGCTTAGGATGTTCATAAAAGACACTTTCGCACTCACCAACAAACGAGCATTATGTGACTTAGGAATCAATACATTGTGAGAAGATAACATACCGATAGCATTTCCTATTAAAAAATGACCTCGGCTCGTTTCATTTGCAGCCCTAATCGGCTCGTTTCATTTGCAGCCCTAATCGCGAGAAGATAATTTATTGATATCATTTTCCAATCGAAATGAACTCAACCAACAGATCGAACCAAATCAAAATCATATTACTAACAACGAAAACATAACAAGATCCAACATACTTCAAATTTCAAAACCAAAATACTCCAACAAAATTCGAACATTCAAATCGATTGAAATCTAAATTCTAACCTAAGCGGTGAGCAAAACAGCTCCTCCAGCCTCCTTAATCTTCTTCTCCGCAACCTTCGACACCAACTTAGCCTTCACAACAACCGGCTGATCAGACTTTGCCAACACGCCCTTCCCAAGCACCTTGAAGTACCCGTACTGCGTCACGTCGATGATCGGCGCTTTGTCAGGGGTAGCCTGGTCTTTCACCTCCTGTGGAATCAAGGACCAGAGCTTGTCGACGTTGACGATTGGGCAGTGGAACTTGTTGCGTAGCCTGTGGAAGTATCGCATGCCGACTTTACCGAAGTACCCCGGGTGGTACTTGTCGAAGAGGATGCGGTGGTGGTGCATGCCACCGGCGTTTCCCCTGCCGCCAGGATGCTTTCGGTGTTTCCCGATGCGGCCATGGCCGGCGCTCACGTGGCCGCGCTTCTTACGGTTCTTCTTGAATCGGGTCGTCATTTCCTCTGTCTCGCTCTGACGGCGGCTACTACGGTTTCCTATCAAGCAGAGAAAATAGAACGTAGGGTTTCCTAAACATTTATAGAAGTGGATGGTCGTGAGTTTACCATCTTGCCCCTTTTGGTTAACAGGGTGAACCTTGAGTTTTCTGATAATATCACTTTAACACCGGATCAATCAATTTATGCATAAGAAATGCTATATGCAAGGGAAAAAATTTGCAGGGAAGGCCTTGCGGGGCCCTGTACGGATTCCGAACGACTAATCGGAGCCGTTCCAGAATTTTAGAAACACATTTCGAGTGGGCCCTAAAAACCAACTTCATCCGATATGTTTAGATGTTCGATCCAAACTTTCATTTTTTCTTTTTTCATCTGAGCCATTCAAAAATGAAAGTTTGGATCAAGCATCCACACATATCGGATGGAGTTGGTTTCTCGCATGCCCACTCGAAATGTGTTTTTTTAAATTTTTGAGCGGCTTAGATCAGCCATTTGGGATCCGTATTGGGCCCCGTAGTGCCTTCGTTGCGTGATTCCTTGCAAATCTTTCTTGCACATATCATTTTTGTTTATGCATGGATATATCCTTCATTTGATTTGATCGTTTTTTTTTTCCCGTTTATTCTGCCTTTAATTTGTCTTTCTCAATTGTTTTCGTTTGAACTCGGTAGGTTGTAATAGTTCTTATTAATAAAATTCTTGCTCTTCTGCTAAGAAAAAAAGGGGGGTCTACTTTACGGATCAATCAATTTAACCGCATGCGGCACATCTGGTCGCCAATTCAGTTTTGGACGGTCCGGATTATGGAGAGAGAAAAGGGAAGAGAGAGGGTTTTCGATCTGGGCCGTCCAATACACTTTTCGACGACCCGGATGCAGCGTTAGGGTACCACGCAGGCTCGACCGCGTGATACCCACCCGGTATACAAAAAAAATTCCTAGTTTATATGCGGAGGATGAAGCTGAATCAAACTCTTAAATTTTATACTCCCTCCGTCCAGATTTGTTAGTCCATTTTGGGAGTTCGTGTCACTCCTCAAATGATCATATCTTATAATTTATAATGTTTTTATGTAATTTTCAAAACATTGTCTTATAGAATTAATCGAGATCTATCAAACAAAATCAATATTAGATATATAATTATTGCCAATTTAAAGATATCACTAATTTTTTATCCGGTTGTAATAAAACGAGGGACAAACAAATCCGAACGGAGGGAATATTATATTTCGACGCCTCCGATTTCTTTAGTCTCTAAGTAATATGCTTCTACCAAAAATTAGTATGAGAGCTTCATTAGGAATTTAGTCACTAAAATTCAAGAGGGGTGATGAGCGGCTACGAGTTACACTAACAACTTTGAAATAAAATATTTACTGTATTTTGTATATAAATAAATTTCTTTATTTATTATCCTATGGAGGGTCCGACTTCAATCGAGTCCAGCTTGAGTAATTTGTTTCTTATTTGATAATCCCATACTGGGCGTATCCAGCCAAATTTGAATGAACATTGAGAATTTACAAGTTTCAACTTTTAAATGTGTTTCTAAGAGCAGAGAATAAATTGACCACTGAAACATATAAATAAATTTCACTCACTCCCTCTATTCCATTGAAATCAGATTGTAACCACACCCCTCTTACATACACGTGAACTCCACCTTTTTATGGAGCACATATTGCTCATGTGTAGGTCCGACATGAATACAAAAGGTGTGTTGTAGGTGAGTGTATACACACCTAGGGCTACAAACAAACCGAATTGAGCTGCGCTTGAGAATGTTCAGGTTCGTTCGTTAGTTTTCATGTGATTGGTTTTGATGGGTTATTGGAAAATCAAACCCTGCTACTGGGAAACAGTTATTAACAAATTTAGAGGAATGTAAAGTCGGCAATTCTTCATTTTCTCCTGCAACGACAAAGAATTGATGCCTTCAGAATGGCTAAAACAGCACTGAATCCATTTATGAATAAAAAGATGCCAGGGGAGAAAAACAACAGTACATGATGAGCCATGACAGAAAGAGAAACTAGTTGTACAAAGTTAACTAAAAACTAGAAAATTCACATTCCATAATCCTTTAGTCCGCAAATTAATTCAATAATTGTAGTATTAAACTAAATCAGCATGAAACTGTTTCAGATGCCCATATCAAATTTTGAAGTTCAGACCGTCATAGAGCATATTACATAGTAATATCAATGAACTAAAAATCTAGCATTCTGTTTAGGTCCTTGCTAGTTTCTCCTTAGCATGTTGCCTTCTTTCAAAAACTTGAAAGATCTTCCAAAACCAACCCAAATCTGTTTTTGCCTGAACGAACAGTGCCTATGGAACCGACGATCCGAGAGAAACTACCAAGGTCGGAGAGGGACACTGGTTGATCCTTCAATAAAAAGACCTGTTGCCAAAGCCACCACGACCTCTGGAGCGGAAGTTCCCACCTGAAAGAGCAGAGAACAAATTTCAGTATATTTGCCTAAAGCGTGACCAACAATTCCCTGTCCCCCACTTTGTTTGTCCAGTTTCACCGTCTCAAATAGCTCAAAAAATCATGGTAAATATTTCCAACTTGATATAAATCTGTTTGAAAACTGTCTAGTGTCTACAAGAATTACTTTATATCTTCTGACAGGTGAAGTTTGAAAATTTTCCAAGGAACTGCTGCGAATGGACAAATTGGGATAGAGAAGGTATTAACAGTAGATGAAACTTGAAACAATTACCTCCTAGATTTGAACCACCAGAGCGAGCCAATGGAGACAACGAAGGGGGGACAATTTGCCCCGCTTCTTGCAGAATCTTAATGAGATCTCTCGCAAACTTTGCATTTGCAAGAGTAAAGAAGGTAACGGCAGTTCCCTTAGCTCCCGCACGACCAGTTCGCCCAATCCGATGGACATAATCCTCCAGACTCGTTGGAAAATCATAATTGATAACACATTTTATGTCTTTCACATCTGTTATGAGCAATGGGAGTGGTCAGCTAGAAAGAATTATTACTACTAATTAGCAAGATAAATGGAGGAAAAGAAATGCAGCCTTATCCCTGGATCCCTAGGATCCGAGTGATCAAATATTAAGACAACACATTCATCATGTAAATGTGCCCACCTTAAACTTGAAGGGATAAGGAGCAGCTCCACCACCACCACCACCAAAACTTCCAAATCCATATTAATCATCATCAATGCATAAGCTTGTATGAGTCAACCGGGCTGCCACGAAAACCAACTGCACAACCGTGGATGGGTAGCGATGACTTCCGACAGTGTAAACTAGACCAATGAAAGGAACCATACCATCTTTGGCAATTTAGTGAAGGATATAATCCCACAAAAGCAAGTTCCGTGTGCATGGCCAGGAAAATTTTAAGGGGCAAAATAACCCCATGTACAGTGGCCCTTATAGTATAGTGGCATATGTTCACATGAACCTAAAGACTAGCACTGGAAAATATGTAAAACAATGCTTCCAGTGTCTATCTAACATGAGGAATGCCAAGGTAGTAGCACCAAGCAGAGTGTCTTATGGGACAGTCTAGCATGATTTTAGTTTCCACAAATTCACTTTTACCACTCAAAAAAAAAATTCCAAACCATTTCTGAGTTTTTTTCAACAACAAAACCCTTGAAAACACATTTCGAAAAAACGTTTCGTAATAAAAAGCGTTCTGTCTCTCATCTGATTTTTTTTACCTTCAAGAATACAAAAATATCTATGCACTTCAAAAGATACTTCTAAACCTGACATTTAATCATTTCATGAATTAGGACCATGCTAATGAAATGCAAATGATGGCCTCAAGACAAGATGGCATCGCACTTTGCACCCAAGCCACAAATCATAATCTCAGACAGTGGACAGCAGCCGGCCGACTCGTCTATCTCCAGAATATATGAAAACCCTAAATAAGCAGACTAAAAACTCCTATGTCCTAACACACAGTTATCCTACCAAGACCACGTGCGGCAACATCTGTGGCAGTCATTATAGGACTCCTGCCACTTCTAAACTCAGCCAGGACACGATCTCTTTCAGATTGGTTTTTATCACCATGGATGGACAAAGCTGGCCATCCATCCATTCTCATCTGCCTAGTGACTTGGTCACATCCCTTTTTTGTCTGTGTGAAAATTAGTATCCGACTTCCATCCATCACTTCATTTAGCAGTCTGACCAGCCTGCATGGACAAAATACAGCGACTCAAAAAGAACACCACAATGTCTAAACTCTAAAGAAATTTTGTACTATCAGTCACAGATTCACACCTGTTGTACTTCTCCATCTCTGTCACAACTTCAACAACTTGGTTAATAGATTGATTTGCTTTGAGTTGTGTCGAACCAATAATTACCTAACACCACAATATTTTGAAGGCAATTAATAAAACTTGAGGAATCAAGGATCAGTGTACACTCATGCCTACAAAAGCACAAATGTAATATCGACTAAGAAAAAGGGTGGAAATGGAACCTTATATGGATTGCGTAAAAACTGTCTTGCTAGAGTTTCGACCTCCTTGGGCCACGTGGCACTCCAATACAGTGATTGTCTGTCTGGTCGGATCTGTACCAGAAAACACCATTAAAACTGCTATGAAGTTCCCAGATTTAACAGGATAAAACAAGCAAACATTAGACTCAATCCAACCCCAGTATAGAAGTTGTAACACCAACCAAAGAAAGAAGGTCCATCACACATTATTGTAGACATCTAGTTTTAGTACCACAAGACTGAAAAGAGGACTGAACCTCATTGCACGTGAAAGACCTCAGACGATAAAAGAGCATTCAATGGAAAACCATCAGCTCCTCGGCAGTTGCAATGCCAAGAGGCTCAAGCTAATATTCAGCTATTCTTACTCATCAAGACAGAAATAAGGACAGCCCTAAAACAACATCCCATCTTTCCGGTTCAACAACTGACGGTGAACATTATATTTCGAGTTGCCAAATATTCCTACCTCAGAAATTTGGAGTCCTAGTCCTAGAAGAGGTAGTAGGACTAAGGAGAGTCCTTTGGCCTATAAACATGTAGGTAAATTAGCCTAACCTTGTGAGGGTGAAGCATCTCTCTTCTTCACAACTTTGCAGCGCACAAAGTTGTGGTACTGTTCCAAGTTACTGATACAAGCTCACAAACATAACAGACACCTTATTCGCCACTAAACCCCCTCAAACCACGTCCAAATTGACCCTAATCCCTTCCCCCAATTCTAGCCTTCACTAGAACCCTAAAAACATAAATTGTACTATCTAAATCCTTAGAAATATCCTGTTTTCTTCAAGCTACCAGAATGTCAACCCAAATCGCATAGCTATTCATCCCCAAATCATGGAGACCTTCTTCCTCTTTTAACATTCACCACACAAACTTTCCATAACCAAAAACTACCACAATTCCTATTGGTGTAAGCCATACCCCGAGTTAACTAAAGTTGTCCTAAATTACCAATTTCTTATGCAATATTGTCAAATTGAGTTACAGAACACGAGCAGAAGAAAATGTAGTGGTACAATACGGAAGCTGTTATGAGTGTTGTACTTGCATGTGGACTTTGGTTTGGAACTAATAGCGCTACCAGAAACTTGCTATTCTTAGCACCCTGATCAAGGGGAATTTAAGTGACAAAGACCTCATACAAATGGTGATAGGTATGTTTAAGCACCATAACAAGGGTAGAGAAAGGAGAAGTTATCCAAGAGTCATCTTTTGAGAATATGCCAACAAACTTCTCTAACAAGCCACAGTCGCGTGCTGGGATACATCTCGAAGTGTCTGAGTCACATCATCATCCTCCAAAGTTCACTCCAGTCAGTCCCCCTCAAAATGACCAACTAGCAAAAGTCTAACCACTATTGATGCTGAATCCTCAACAAGGTTCTGCATCCAAAATGTTTATGAGTTGAGAGTGCAACCAAGGTTGCACTCAGACTCGCGTATCGTACTGGTTGGTACAGCTCTGATCCATTTCAAACAAAACAAAGGGTAAGCAGCACAATCAATTCCAATCAGGTAAAAATACCAAACTGTCCTGGATGCTCGTCAATTTCGGAGGATTTTAGCCAATATTGTCACGTAACAGATTTCATCCATCGCAATGAGAATAATAGTTTCCTTTTGATTCACACCGAACAATAGCAGCACCTTCAACTCTAGTTAAACAAAACTCACGAATCTAGAAAATTTGAAATCCTTGGACAAGTTGCTGAGTGAGTTGAAGTAGAAACTTAGCGAGATAAAGCTAACATTTTGAGAACCACCATGGAGATTTTTAGGCATTACTGTACATTGGCATGCGCACAGACATATTGGTTTTAGGTCCAAGAATTTGAACTATAATTATGGTTGCAAGATTTGAGGTTCAAAGTAACTGGTTAATAGAGGAGATAGATAAAACCAAAAACATCCATGAGCACATACTGAGAGAGCTGTAAAACGATCCAATAACTAAGCATTTAACAAAAACGCATAGAAAATGCAACCAATGTCTTCTCAAACAAATCTCTTCCACCGCTCATCCAATAAAAATAGAAATGAAAGACTTAGGTTAAGTTTGAAGTAAACAATGCACAAAAGGGCCTTAGTCTCTAACCCAGTAAGGGCCAACCAGACTGTGAAATGCTATGGGGAATAACCATACCTGGGATATAATTTTCCTGATCTGAGGCTCGAAACCCATGTCCAACATTCGATCAGCCTCATCCAATGCAATGTAAGTCACTCTTCTCAAGTTTGTGTGCCGAGCTTCTAACATGTCTATCAGTCGACCTGGTGTCGCAATTACCATTTCAACACCTGCCACAGCACATAAGGAACTCATAAACTCTGTCCAGCAACCTATATGCGGCTGCTATGATAACTGGAGGAGTACTTCAAAGGAACCAGGAGGAATGTACAAATACCTCTCTGAAGATCACGAATCTGCGCTCCTTTTGGGGCACCACCATAAATGCACGTACTTCTAATATTTGCGCGTGATCCAAATTTCAAAGCTTCTGCCTGGATCTGAACAGCCAATTCTCTTGTAGGTGCTAATACCAGAACAATAGGACCTTCACCTTGTGCTGAAATGTCATATCCCATTTACTAAAATAATCGTCAATAAACAAATAACAAAGGGTGCAATAATCCCTTTGAAGTCAGGAAATATATACTGACCCAAACGAGGCTGAGCACTGACATGAACCAAAGCGGGCAGTAGATATGCTAAGGTCTTTCCAGAACCTGTCTCAGCAATGCCAATTAAATCTCTGCCTTTTAAGGCCATTGGCCATCCTTGAGATTGAATTGGTGTTGGCTCAAGAAAACCCGATCTAGCAATTACCTCCAGGCAATAATCTATCAAGCACACGAGATCATTCAGTTAATCACTAGCTCAGCAATTCAAAATAAATGGCTAAATTTTCGAACACATAAGGCAAAATAATACCAGGGAAATTTGCCTCCTCAAATAACCGAATTGGATTAGGGATGTCTTGACCTTCAACAGTGATGTCACGTCTACCACGGTAAAGCATTATGTCTTGTTCTGACATTGCTGTAACTGAAGGACTCTCAATGTAAAAGTTCTTCTCAAAAGGGACCAAGTTGCCAAAATCTTGCTTCGGGAGAGAAATATTGTCCAAGTCCCCTTTTGATACTCCTCCATGTCTACCACCACCTCTGCCGCCACCGCGACCTCCATCAAACCCCCTCCCACGCCCACCACCGAAGCTCCTGCCACCACGGCCACCATCAAAACTCCCACCACTTCCGCGACCACCACCAGCTCTACCTCCCCGTCCGCCAGAATCAAATCCCCTCCCACCACTATAACCGTCACGACCACTTCCCCTTCCTCCACCACCACCACCTAGGCCAGTGTCAAACCCTCTTCCAGCGTGAGGCTGAAAAGGCGGGTACCTGTTAGCAAGAAAGATTAGTTAATTATTTACAGCTTTTAATAGCTGATATAGAAAAGTTCCTAGGAAATTGTTAAGATGCTATCGTCTCTAATATGCAGAGTGTGTTGCTTATGAACACAATTGTAAAGCTATTGACCTCAAGACAGTGTTTGGTTCAATGGAATAAGCATTCCTCCAAAGTTTGGAGAAATGTACAATACACTCCAACCTAGGTGAATGCCAATAAGACCATTTCATTACTTCCCAAAATCATTCCAATGAACTTAACACAATTAATTCTCCCAAATCTATACATTGTTTCGAGAAAGTTTACAATACCCATTAAAGCCACCAGCACCGTGTACCGAATCCGTAACACCTCTAGCAGGACCCCCATACGGAGCAGGACCACCGCGGCCATACGAAGCAGGACCACCACCACCCATCACTGGCGGCACCACCGGAGGCGGCGGCCCCGTTAGGTCGCTGCAAAAACAGTAACAATTGTAAATTGATACAGACCACCACAAAGTAAAGAAATCTGTATGTATACATGCGTAAGTAAAAGGAGCAGGCGGATCTGATTTGGAAGTACCTTCGACGAGGGCGGTAGGAGAGAGGATCGGCGTAACGCTGGTCGTAAGGGGTCATTGTTGGAAACCTAAGAGAAGTTTGTGATCTGGGTTACGCTGCCGGCTATGGAAGAAGCTAGGGTTTGCAGAGAAGGTGAGGAATTTGAGAAGATGGAAGCGAAAGATTGTTTCCTTTCTCTCTCAGATACCGAATTGTAAAGCGAGAAATCGGATTTCCTTTCGTCGGCTTCACTTTTCAGCTGCGAGGAATTGGGATTTCTCTTTGTTGGCGTTGGGAGAGCGCCGCAAAATATCTCCAAAAGATCAATTGTGGAATGCTTTGCCCTTTTATTCTTCTATGCATACACGTGGGCCAACCACAAACACCAATCACAGTAGCCCCGAGCTATACAAGGGCCGGTGGCCCTAGTACATTCTAATTTTTTTATTTAGAGTATATTTTGTATTGTACACATATTTTAGAAAAAAATGTGAAGTTTCGAAAAAAATAAAAAAAGTAAGATTTTTTTTTTCGAAAACACGAAATTATGGTGAATATTGAATAACACTGTGTTCATCGAGTGATATTATAACAAGAATACTCGAGACTAATTTTTTAATTATCCAATTCATCCCATTAAAATCCGAATTACTGGATTTAGTCTTGAAAAAAATTATCGGACCAAGATTTCTTTCATAATCCGTCCCCTTTAAAATTTTGTTTCTTGACTGCGCCACTAAATCACAACCAACTACAACACAGCCACAATCCCTCAAAAACACGTGAGCACATGTGTGAAGATTGCGGATCTTGTTGTAGTTGGTTGTTGTATTCCTAGATTTATTATTTATTCTGTGCAATATTGTTATAGGTGACCGATAAAATTGATTACAAGGCGCATACGCCTACGCATCATGCACAGATGGTGTATCTCAATCATAGAAAATGTTTTTGGACGTTCCGGATGTCAAAAAAAAATTAAATTTTTGACGGTCCGAATGTTAAAACAATTTTGACCGGTAAGAGCTAAAATTTGTAATTTGTTTTAACATCCGGACCTTCTAAAAGCGTTTTCGACGGTGAACTCTTATCGGTCAAAATTTGTTTTAACATCCGGACCATCCAAAAACATTTTCGACGGTTGAGATGCATCGTCCGTGCATGATGCGTACGATGATGTGCGTGCGCGAAGTAATTTTGAAGTTTTTGGAGAGTCGTAACAAAAGATTATCCAACGCAAGACCTCTTAAGACTCGTAAAGTTGATAAAACAAGTCTACTCCCTGGTTCCACCTTCGGTTATTAAGGGGGTGTTCCACTAACAAAAATAATAATTTTTTTCAAAAATTAAGACAGATCATTCTCTAATAATACATCACATAAAAAACCATAAAAAAAAAACCAATTTATTATAAAAACTACCCTAGTGGAACACCCCCTAAAAATCTGAAGTTGCACCGCTCTATCTTTATCCAGTTGAGGATTAAGGAGTGGTAGTAAATGATCATAACAACTGAAGCAGAAGAGAATCTTGGAAAAAGGGAAATGAAATACCAATCAAGAATCCGTTTGAGAATTTTTCAGTTTGTGACATAAAATTGGTCATCAAGAAACAGAAAGACTCAATTGGTGAAGAACATCAACATTGTTGTTTGAATTTCACCGCTGCGGACTGCAACTTTCATTTACGTGTGTGTTGCCACCAATTCCTCAAGGGACAGGAGAAACGGGAATGGTCAACACCTGGTGGTGTAGAAGATGTGAGGGCGTGCCAGGAGAAATAAATCTCCAAGAGAGTAAGGAAAAGCGCCTGAAACTACCAACTTCTTTTTCAAGCAAATGTGACACTTGACTAAAAGAGGAACTAAAGTTACAACGGTTCGTGGGCCTTTGAGCAAGGACTTCCACAATTGAAGAAAGACTAATTTTTTACATAGAAGAAGAAGAAGAGAAAGAAGAAGAAGAGAAGACGGGAGAGAGGTAGAAGATAGACATAGATAGAAGAAAGAGAAATCGATCGACTAACTGAGAGTTAGGAGATAAACTAAATTAATTTGTTGCAGTGAGCTTTGTTGGTGCTTGGACCTCTGCAATGTTGCACAAAGGTTTATATTTATAGCCTCTGGGTCCAATTGTAACTTCCGAATGTAACCACCCATGATCTCTAGCCATTACGTTCATGTCTTGCATCCACTTCAATATCTTCTTGAAAATGCATGAGGGGGTGACATGTGTCATTTAGTTGGCCGAAAATAACTACCCATGTTCTTAATACAATTAGCACATGTTAATTTCAGCCCCTATCTTCACGCTTTAGATAAAAACTACAGTACTTCCCTATAATTTAGGCAATAAACTTATCTCCTAAATTATAGATAATTCGGCCATTACATTAAATCCGAATTAAGTAAAAATAATTCCCAGCTAATCTATTTGCCACGTGTACAAATTTGAAAATTATGGTACAAACAGTGTGACACATGTATAACTATTTTCTGAAGTATGGCAAGTTTATCTATTTCTTTTCATGTCAATGTCTGTCAAAAGGGGATATCAGTGAGTGAAAAATGATGTTTTGTCAAACATGCAACCAACGAAGGCAAATGTTGAAGAACAATGTAACATATTCTGGTGATAGTAATTGTCCGTGCCGGGTGTGATTAGTTGAGACCTGTTTTTAGAGATAGGATTTTGAACAAGATGGTTTTATGTCCAATGGAATTTTGGTATTTTTATTTCAGGATGAAACGCCCTCATAGCTATTGATGGGACGAATTAATAGCTTATAGTGAATGGTGAATGTTGCTCTTTTTTTAATTTGGCTGAAGACCTTCCAATAACATACACGCTAGTATTAGGAATTAACAGTTACCATTACTAGCTCACAACCTCACACTCCATATAAGTGCAACAAGTAACACGAAACGTGTACACACACACATACGGTGAGAGAGAGAGAGAGAGACATACAGTGAGAGAGGTGAGATCGCGAGGGAATTGGCACCGGTGGGTGGCCGTTGAAAGGACGGCAAGATAATTGACCGGAAATCGCGCAGAGAGAGATCATCGCGTGGAGAGAAATTGGGAAAAGCCTGAGTTGGGGTATATTAAAAACCTAGTGCCTTATGGGAAGCCACTACTAGTTTCTTAGAGCCTTTCGGGAAGACACTACTTACAAAGTGCGCTTATGAGTGTTTTAAAATCAAAGCCCAAGCGCCTTCCGGAAAGACGCTATCTGCTCCTCTAGAGCCTTTGGGAAAGATGCTTATGGAAACGTATTACCAAGGGCACTTAGAGCAACTCCAGCCTTGAACCAAACTCAGAACCAAAATTTCACTTAAATTTGAGTAAAAAACTTGATTTGGGTATACCCTCTCCCGTCATCAACAGCATTTTTACTCAAATTTGGCTTTAAAAAAAATCAAAAACAATTTCTTTTTCATTCTCCTCTCTCTCCACCACCACCGCCATAGCACACCCAGATGACTACTTAAATCCCAGATCTGCCGCCGCCACCGTCGGAGCACACCTCGACGACCTCTCTGCTCTTACAACCACGAACCACCACCTCCACCGTCGCTCATCACCACCGCGCGACCACCAATCGCCACCAGAATATAGACGTTGGAAATTTGGGTTTGGCTTTTGTTCTCCCTTGATTTGGGAAAAAAAAAAGGTTTCCCTTGATTTGGTATGGAAAAGGGTAAAGGATTGGATGAGAGATTTACTCAGATTTGAGGAGTTTTACTCAAATTTATAATTTGGGTTGGGTTTTGAGTGAGGGTTGCGGCTGCTCTTAGGGTGCTTAAGAGTATTTTAAAAATGGGTACTTAGGAGTATTTTAAAAAGGGCATTTTGGCGAAGAGAAAATTAAAGACTTAGCACCTTACAGAAAGACGCTACTTGCTTCCCTAGAGCCTTCCGGAAAACAGTTTATTGATAAAAAGTGCATTCCTAAGAAGCGCTTAAAAGTATTGAATGACTCCAAGTTAGGGGTGGGCATTATGTCGTGTCGTGTTCATGTGAGAATTATTTTAACCCTAACCCGACCTATTTAGCTTTTCATGTCATGTCGTGTCGTTTAGTGTTCGTTTCAGAATTCTCTCAACCTTAACCTAACATGTTTAACTTTTCGTGTTATCGTGTTGTATTATACTCATGTTCTGTGTCAAAAATAGCCGACCCTAACCCGCTAACTTCAGTTCAAAAAAAAACCCGCTAACTTCGTGTTGTGTTATCGTGTCCTTTCATAAATTCTCACCCCGCGTCGTGTTTGTGTCATGTCATCTTATGTTCGGACCCTAACCCGACGTGTTCAATTTTTGTGTTGTATCATATTTAATGTCTCGTGCCACCAGAAATAACCGATCCTACCCTACTAACTTTGTGTTCTGTTCGCATGCATGTGTGCAATGCATTTTCCTCTCTTTCCTAGTCTCTGTCTGAGACCGTTAAAACTGGGGAGTTGTGTTTCGGCCAAACCATCTAATATCGCCATTTTCGAAATCAAAGAATGTTCTTTTGAGTTGTTCCTCTGCTCTTTTCTTTTTAAATAGCTATCCCTCAGCTCCCGTTATCTCATTAACATCATAATTTCTTAATCCGCTTCTACAGATTTGCAGTTTCGACCTTCAGCATATCTAATCATATATGGAAATTATGAGACATAGTATCATCTGTAAATGTGTATCCAATTCCGTTCACTGCTCCTCGAACTCTCGAGGCTTCACCAAACTCTATCGAAAACCCAGCAACTGCATGCTTTGATCACAAAAACCCATCTCTCACATGACCCATTTTACGCGACCAGAATCATACGATTCTACGCAATCAACCACAACCTTCTATCCGCCCGTAACCTGTTCGATGAAACGCCCCACCGAAGCGTGTACCTATGGAACTCCATAATCAGAGCTTACGCCGCAGCCCATAAGTTTACTGATGCATTTAGCCTTTTCAAGCAGATGTTTAGCTCAGAAACAAATCCTGATAACTTCACATTCGCTTGCATTTTGCGCTGTTGTGCTGAAAATTCTAATTTCTTAGGATTGAGACTTGTTCATGGAGGAGTTGTAGTTTCAGGTTTAGGATTGGACCCCATTGTAAGTAGTGCACTTGTGGCGGGTTATTCAAAACTAGGCCTTGTTGATGAAGCAAGAATGGTGTTCAATTGTATTCTTGATCCAGATTTAGTGCTGTGGAATTCAATGATTTCCGGTTATGGGTTTTGTGGGTATTGGGATAAAGGCTTAGAGTTGCTTAGTTTGATGCGGAGCGCGGGGAAGAAGCCAGATGGGTATAGTCTTGTTGGGTTAATCTCGAGTTTAGTGGATCCTAGTTTGCTTGAAATTGGGCAAGGGGTTCATGGGTTGTGTTTGAAATTGGGTTTTGATGCTAATGCTCATATAGGCAGTGCACTTGTTAGTATGTACTCAAGATGCAAGTGTTTGGATTCAGCACTAAGAGTTTTTGATAGTTTATCACAGTGTGATCTTGTTACTTGGTCTGCTCTAATAACTGGGTTCTCCCAATCTGGAAACTCTGAAAAATCATTGATTTTCTTCAAGAAAATGAACGGAGAAGGTAAAAAGGCGGATCCCATATTGCTCGCTAGTTTGCTAGCGGCTACTGCTCAATTAGCAACCGTGGGACCTGGATGCGAAATACATGGGTATGCTCTTCGACATGGTTTTGAGTCTGAAATAATTGTATCTTCTTCTCTCATTGACATGTACTCAAAATGTGGTTTCTTGCGCCAGGGGATTAAGGTTTTCGATTTTATTGTAGAAAGGAACATCATTTCTTACAATTCCGTAATTTCTGGTCTAGGTTTGCATGGACTTGCTTATGAGGCCTTTGAAATTTTCAAGGAGATGTTAGAAAAAGGATTTGAACCGGATGAATCTACTTTCTCAGCAATCCTTTGCGCTTGCTGCCATTCCGGTCTTGTCAAAGAAGGTCGCAAATATTTCAGAAGAATGAAGGATGAATTTGGCATCAGTCCTAGAGTAGAGCACTATGTTTACCTCATAAAGCTTCTTGGGATGGCTGGAGGGTTGGAGGAGGCTTACATTCTTATCCAGTCCTTGCCTGAACCGGTGGATTCTGGTGTTTGGGGAGCACTCTTATCATGCTGTGATGCTCATGGAAATTCTGAGTTGGCAGAAATTATATTTCATAAGCTCATTGAAAATAAACCAGAGGAAAGTAGGTACAGAGTAATGCTTTCTAATGTGTACGCTGGTGATGGGAGATGGGATGAGGCTAGGAGGTTGAGGGATGGTATGAATGGAGGGATGAGAAAGACCGCAGGGATTAGCTGGATTGGAGGAGATAGTAGTCGATCCTTGAGCTTTTAAGTGGATGAGTTGAGGTGCGCATGAGCTGGCTTAGAGACCCCAAATCATTCAACTGAAAAAAAAAATACAAAGATAGTGGATCTTTGAGCTTTTAAGTGGATGCTATGAGCCCCAAAACTTTCTGAACAGGGGGAAGCTTCTTCAAGAGGTAAAGCATGGGAAAACCCATCAATTAGATTTAGCTGCTTTTTACTTTCCTTGTTTTTAAATGCACCATTTTCCACTATTCATAGAGAAGGCAACGTGGAATTAGTGTAGAAAATGCTCATTTTGGGAAGATTTTGAGTCATTCCATATTTGTACCAATATTATTGTTTAACATTCAGAGGCATGCTTACTTCTACCTCTGAATGTCATCATGTTCTTGACTTGGCGAAGATGGAGATGGAAGTTTGTTCTACTCTGTTGTTTCTTTCTGGTTAAACCTTGAGCGGTTAGTACCACCTTTCGTGAGTGAGATCGTGGAACAGGACCTCATGGTTTACCAATTATGAACACTGTATGCTTAAATAGGCCTGCCTATTGACTTCAATTCCTATAGAGCGCCATTTCTACAATTAGAAAGGTTTCATTGATCCCTTTAAAATGTACTATATAGTATCTTGTGTCTGAATAAGAATATGAGATCCGAGTCAGGCATCGCAAGAAGATTTTATCATTCAAATTTCTCACTAGTTATGCATTATTCAGATATTAAGGACTTCAATAATCCAATGTGTCCCCGTATCCTTGAAACAAAATGCAGATGTATCTACTACTTCACATACATGCAGCTGACCTCAGTAAAATAGGTCCAGGTAACATATAGGTCAGAAATGTGTGCCTCTCTATAGTTTGATTTTAGAACTGCCATGAGATTGTTTTCAATATGTAAATCCATGTGTCACAAAGGGAATGAAAATGCTTGACGGTTTGCAACTAAAACATGATATGTATAATGCAGAGAATGTAGAAGAACAAGGATCTTTTGGTATATGATCAAGTGTGTGAACTGTGAAGTGACACAATCTTATTGTAAATGAAGGCCTTAAATCGCCAAAAAAGTACGAATAACTTCTCTTGGTATCCCTGTTTGTATTAACAAAGATTTAGTTTTGACAGTCTTGGTATCCCTGTGTGATCATTAAACGAATAACTTCCTTGTAAAAATCTCTGTATTGCATTCTTGTCCAAAACATCACACATTTACGTAGATCGATCCCATACACGTAATTGTCCGAAACACTACACATTTACGTGGATCCCGTACACGTAATTGTGAGTCCTACAAGAATGTATAGTATGCACTAAGAGAAGGCAATCCCAAGGCCCGAATGACCTCTTATCAATAAAGTCACGAGTCTTTTATACTTGGTATTTACCGACTTCTTCTTCCTTCTTCTCATCAGGGCTAATTTGGTCGGCACTACAAATTTGGTGAGAAGCTGCTATCTTCTGTGACAATCACATGGGCTCTCTTGGGGTTGCAACTACCAAGTACAACTTCTAAGCTTGCTTAAAGTTTTCCCCCTAAGCCCAGTTTTGTCCAACGTGGGAACCCCACTGATTATTGCAAATTTCCTCTCTTCCGGTAATGTTACCTTAATAGTTTGAATTTTCACTGTTTGGTTGTGTGGCACATAGGATGGTGTGGCTGAAATCACTGGCGACTCCAAAGCATTGAGAGTGGGGTTAGCTAACCCCACGGCGAAAAAAAAAAAATACTACTATTATATTATAACTTTTTAAAAATTTATGAATGAATCCTAAAATTTAGTGGTGCACCAGTACATTACTGATAACTCCTAAAAATTCATAAAATTTGCTTCTTTGTGTGGTTTGGTTGAATCTTAGTCACTCGTTTTGTTCTTTTAATAAGGAGAGGTTGATCTGGCTTATTAGGTTGAGCTTTAAATGTGATTTTCGTTGGAGCATCTTCAATGCATCTCTATATCTCTATTTTAGACACCAGACGTGACATATTGAAGGGAAATTTTGTAATTTATTTCATTTTTTCCTCAATTTTTTGTACTTTTTGGAGGGACCCATCGTTCTTTTTAGAGATTTGGTGACCAAAATAAAGGTGTGTGTCTCTATATTTGGAGGCCAAAAGTAAATTTGGAGACGTCGATCTACCTGATTTGGCTAAATTGAAAAAACTGGTTTTTTGGTTTTTTTTTCGTTGTCCTTATTCAAAAAAAAAAATTGCATTTGTTAGTTTTGCGTCAAAATTTTGTGGTTTCTAGATTTATCTCGTCGAGACGAATCCAAAGAGTATGAAATTATGGCCAAAAGTAATAGTTTTTTTAATAAAGCCGAAAATAAACCAGTTTTTTGGATTATTTTTCCGTCTTTATTCACAGAACTTTAAGCTTTTTTTGATAATCCACAGAACTTTAAGTTTGACTAACAATTTTATAATTTTTAGATTCTTCTCGTCGAGACAAGCCAATAAACCACAAAAAAATTGACCGAAAACTAACAAATGCAAATTTTTTTTTAATAAAGACAATGAAAAAAAACAAAAAACCAGTTTTTTCAATTTAGCCAAATCAGAAATTAAAAAGAAAAGAATGGGTCCCTCCAAAATTTTCACATAAAGTGCAAAAGGTTAAGGAAAAGAGGAGATAAATAGTAACAAAATTTCCACTTAATATGATATATCCGATCTCTAAAATAGAGATGCATTGAAGATGCTCTTGGAACAAGATTTCTAGTGGCCATTACTGCTGTGATGTTTTTCTTTGATTTTGGAATAGTATGCTTATTTATTAAATTGTTTTTGAAAAAAATTATTGGATAAAGTTTATTTTCACATATGTATATTCAAAACATATAAAAATATTTGTTGCGTTAAATCCAAAATAGTACTGAGATAAACACTGGTAACGGTATGTATTGTTCCAGGTGAGAAAACGGTTTGTTGAGTGGTACAAGATTAATAACTTTGGAAGGGAGTAAGATACACGACGGGCTCTGGGCCACTCCTAACCAATTGCAAAGGAGATTTATTTACATCTGATTATCTGCTAAAAGGAATGGTGTATCATGTAGTTGTTCATATAAGGTCTAATCATTTTCTTCATATCTGTTTGGTTTGTATTAATTTTTCGTTGATTATTGGTTCCTCTCAACTAAATGAATCTCAAAAATAAAAACATGGTCAAAACTAATTATTTAATACAGATGAAAATGATTCAAAACAGACAATTTTTATTTATTTATTGTCTGTCCCTATTTAAAAAATAATAATTTCAAACATTTTTTTGGATTTCTCTCGTCCAGACGTGTGAGAGCTCTGAATAGTAAGCTTGTCACCTCACGAGATTTGTCAAGTCGCACGAATAATCAATTTTCCAAGGTCTAGGGAGATGAATTTGATACTGGAGTATTTTCTTGGGAACTAGTTGAGGCCACTAACTAATAAAAGACTTTGAAATCGTAATTCTCACGACGTTGGCGCTTATTATTCTATTGATTGACATTTGACAAAGAATTATTCAGCTCCATGTGGCAAAGAGTTTTAAGCTTTAACATACTTTTCGTTATGCCGATTGTGAACACATTTTTGTCTTTGCGTAGTTATAAAATACGAGATGTGATTTCTAAGGCTCCGTTTGTTTCAGGCAGAAAATATTTTCTGGATAACTTTTTATGCGGAAAACTTTTTCTAGAAAATAAAACATTTTCTGGTGTTTGGTTGTCACATGAAAATCTTTTCTGAAAAACATTTTTCATTGTTTGGTTGACACGAAAAACCACTAATATGACTATTGATCAAATATTTTCCCTCCCTTTTTCTGTCCTCTCAACTACCAAGCAAGCAAGGCAAATACCCAATTCACTCCATTAACAGAACGTTAGAACCCATAAACAAGACGAAAATGATATCCTCATAAACTGGTATCTTACTAAACTTTTGCAAAGCCTATTTGTTTCTTTCTTTTCAAAGAAACTCTCCCAAAAAAGCTTCCCAAACTGAAGGATTGTGTGCTCTATTCAAGATATGTTGGAAAATTTGCAAGAATCTTTGTTGTTTTCCTACTATTATAATACTCCAATTTGTAAATAACTAATACTCACAAGTGGTTGAGGGATTTTCTCAAACACTTTGTGGGCATTAAACTGTGTTTGTATGACGCAATATTATGGACAGGTTAAACAAGTAGGAAAATTTGTAGCTCAAGGCCAGAAATCAAATACAAACAATTACTTAAAATTTGTTGATTGAAAAGATCAAATTATTTGGTCAGAAATTGCAAAGCAAGAGTAAGGGTTCAAACAGAGGAGGAACAAAGAAATGGAGAGAGAAAGTGAATGACATTGATGGTGGAGAGAAGACGATCAGAGAGAGAGAGAGAGAGAGAGAGAATGTCCCTGAGGTCTAACTTTAAGAAGGTGTTTGGGAGCCTACTTTTCAGCTTTTTTTTTTTAACTTTTTGGTTTTTTGGTTTTTGGATTATGGTCAGAATGAGTTTTGAATCTGGGAGAAGTGTTTGGGAGAAATATGCAGAATGCATTTTGCAAAAGTAGTAGTGTTTTGGAGAAAATGATGAAAATGAGTTATGGATCGACTTTTTACCATTTTGCCCTTGTTTATGTCATATACCATTTTTATCTTTTTATGTATTACATGGGCATATACCTATATGAACAGTGGTACATTTTCCTCTTGATAATGATAAAGTGCTTTGTATTAGACGAGAGATTTCTTCTTTTTTTTTTATAAACAAAATGAATAATGCAAATGAGGAAAGTTGTGCCTCCATATCAAACTCATCACAGATTCGGGCATATCTGATCCTTCAGTAGACCTTAAATTACAAAGGGTAAGGGGATCCTCTCTCTCTCTCTCTCTCTCTCTCTCTCTCTCTCTCTCTCTCTCTCTCTCTCTCTCTCTCTCTCTCTCTCTCTCTCTTCGTTTGTTCTGTGGTGAGAAAAAAACAGGGGATCTCCTGAGAAGGGTAGAGGGTAGAATGGAGAAAAAGAATTGTGGGGAAAATGAGAATCAGAAAGAGAAACCAAAAAGTAGCTCCTGGGCTGTTTTTGCTTTCTGCCCCAGAATGTGAAAAACGGAGAAACTGTTTTGAGAGAATGGATTTTGGGTGTTGTCTCCCAAATACCCAAAATTAGAAAATGAGAATGTGAAAAGTTGAAAAAGCATCGACCAAACACCCCCTAAGTCGGGGTGTTTCGCGAGCGTCGGGTCATCTCTTGGAAATTGTTTTCCGGAGTTTCATTTCGGAAATCATTTTCCAGCTGAAGTGACTTGTTTTCAATTAGTTTCTTGTTGACCTAGAAAACGTTTTCCTGTTGACTTCTATTTCCTATTGGGAGCTGATTTTGGGGCTCCCTTTTTTTATACAGACACTCCAACATATAATAAAGTTACAAAATTATCCTTTTGAAAATATAAAAATTACTAGAGGCACTCCACCCCCAAATTATCTTCTCATTTACTAAGGCACTCCAAACAGAATATTAAACCAAAACCAAACGAAAAAGTCAAAAGCAATTAACATTAGCAGTCCAAATGGTAAAGACAAAAGCAATCATAGTCCATAGTTGTGCAAATCTATTGTTGCACGTTAGATTGGAGCAGGAGAAATCAACGATCGGCGAGGCGGCTGGATGGATTGGTGAGGAAGATTAATCAAAACGCTTAGGAAATCGAAAAAACGGGGGGATGGGAGCCGATGTTCAAGAGACTAGCGTGAGGCACCCGACCTCCCCCTGATCAACGACGGCTAGCTGAGAGGCAGCTGAAAAAAAGAGGCTTATGAGAGAAGTTAGGTTAGAGAGAGTTGGGTTAGAAAAACTTCAAAAATATACATAACAAATTTACTGCTAGAATAAGGAAACCTTATATCAAAATACCAAGGTAAGTTTCAACGTGGAGAATCTACTAAAAAAAGAAAAAAAAAAAAAATCACGAGCTTGAACCAACTTTCAGATCCGAAAATTTCCAACATTTATGCTTGTAGTGGTAGTGGTGGTGATGTATTGAAGCGCATCGATGTTTTTTTCCCCTGTTTGGTTCCCCTTTCATCTGGATTTGTGAAGCGATGATGGCGAAATTTTTTAGCCGAACCACGCCCTTCTTAAAATACACAAAACCCACCTAATCATAACTTAATCCCGACAAAATCATAAGAAAAGAACTAAAAAACTACCTTCCGAGCTTGAATCCTCAATCTACAACACCCAATTTACAATAGGGTTTTTGTTACAGGTTAGGGTTTGGGTGGGCGTCCATTTTTTCTTCTTCCGTTAACAGAGGAGGTAGAGGAGAAGAGTAAAAAACTTTAGGAGCGCCTGAAGTAAAATTGAAACTTGCAAAATGGTGGTTTTGGAAAATCATTGTTGCTTGGAGTGCCTGCATCAATTTTTGGAGTGCGATTATCAATTCCCTTCCTATTTTACCAAACACCCGAAAATGTTTTCTCCAGAAAATGTTTTCCTAGAAAACGTTTTCCGCCCAAAACAAACGGAGCCTAAATGACCAGTGAATGCCTTAAAAAATCATGGATGAAAATCAAATAAGGTTGGGTTTCCACTTTCCACTAATATTTTTAATCTTCCTGAGCAAAGACGGAACCAATTAAGGGCTATGGGGGCCAAGTCTCCTGCGTTGTTTTGGGTTATTATTATTATTATTTTTAACTTTCTTGTGAATACTTCAAATTTACACGACCAGTTGGGAAGTACTTTTAGGAATTGAGATTATTATTTTTTTTTTGATAAGTAGAATTGGGAAGATCAAACAACATCTATTTTAATATATCTATTTTAATATATAAAGGGGGAGAAGGCTTTTGGTGTGGATTAGTTTTGAGGCTGGCTCACATTTTCAGTTTCCGAAATTGTCCAACACAAAACAGAATTTCACAATCCGAAATTTCTCATCTCCGGCAACTTCCAAGGATAAATACGGAACACAAACAATTACTACACGATTCCTATCTGTAACTGCCACAGCCACTATGTAACTGTTGCACCTCTACCACTTTTCAATTAGGTCTCTCACTTTCTCTTGCTCTTCCTTTCGCTTTCTACATGAGTCCGATTTCCTTCTCAGGTTTTAGTGCAACTATTTGTCTTATTCTTTTGATTTATTTAGAGTTTTACTCTACTTTCCTTTGATAAGTTCTCCTTTTCTTCTGGTGATTATTTGCCTTCTTCGTCTTAAAACTCGGTGGATTTATAGAGATAACTTCGAGTTAATGCCGGCCGCTACAAAATTGATTCATGGTATGTTATTATTATTTTTTCTTTTGTGCTATGTTTTCATGTTCTCCCTCCTCCTGATGTGTTGTACCATGATTTTCTATGTAAAATTACTTTCTTTTTCATTTTGCAAAATCCTAATTGCAGCACTAATTAGTAGTAATTAGTTATGCGAATGATGATAGAAATTGTGCAAGTTATTTGAACTTTTAATGATGATAAAAATATCTTCTAGATGGAACAAAAATGACACAGATAAAGGCACAATGTCTATATTTGATTGACCCATTTATCAATCTTTACAGTGAGAATACATATGTCCAATCTGCCAACTAAAAAAAATATACTTAAAATATCAAAAAAGGCCGAATCTTATGTTGTTACTTCTTCAACAAAAAGTGAGAATACTGGTGCCGAGTCTACCAACCAAAAGAATTTAGAATATGGTTCAGCCTAAAAGAAAAACACCTGAATTGAAATTTTGTTACGCACTTCATCAATATAGTCAGAAAATAAAGTAAGAATGCCAGTGCCGAGAGTTAAAAAAAAAAAAAAAAAAAAAAAAAACATAAGCTACAAAAAAAAATCAAAAATTCAAATGCCCAAAAAGATAAGAGTATGTATTAGTTGATTATGTGCAAATTGCAATATGTCACAAAACATTGCTTAAATATCTAAAAGATATCTTCTTTCTAAAAAAAAAAAAAAAAAAGAGAGGATACAATGCCCTCGATCAAACGATAAGCCGGATACTTTTGTGCAATTCTTTTTGCCAAAGTTCGACTTGCACACGCATTTGCGTGTACCCCGACCTCTAGTTTTCAAGAATGGAGCTTAATCATTGTGTGTATAATGTTGTTCACAAAATCCTGGTTCCATCCATGTTCCTTAATGAAGCAAGATAACTTGTTTTTTTAACTAAAAATACCATCTAGTCCGTTTAGTTAGGAGTAAAGACTTGTCATGATTAGTGAAAAAACAAGTGCTAAATATCAAGAAGTAAAATTCTAAAATCAACCTATTGGGTTGACATTAAGGCTTAAAAAGTGTATTGAAATGTGAAAAAAGTGTATAGGAATATGTGAAAGTGTGTAGGAAAGTGAAAAAAAATACATTAGAGTTTGTGTTTTTTAAGTTTTCATGTTACCTTATCGCCAATCAACTGGACTGACAATAGAATAACCTTTTTATGGTCCATTTTAAGTTATGATGGTTGTCATCTAAATACTTTTCAGTATCTGATTATTCTAGATTTTTCGGGGTATATTGATGGTAAAACACGACCACGGGTTTATCCTTTAATTTTCTTAGAAATGAAGTTGTCCTTTATTTTTTCTTAGAAATGAAATTGACCCATTAAACTCACTCATGTAAAAATGAGATTTGTTCTTTCTATAATAAATTGGATACATGAATAGTTTTGTTCAACAATTGATTCTTTTATCTCTTTATAAAAACAAGTAGATGACTCAAGCAGCACGAATCAAGAAATGAAAAAATGAATTGTGGCAAAAGCCGCAAAACCATTTTATATGCATGGTCTTATATGCCGTTTATCATTATTTAAGAATTCTTTGTTATACAACACTTAAATAAGTACTATTGGCAATGTTTTATGCATTTTTTTTTTATTTTCCACCTTTACAAGTCTCGACTAGTTGCGGGCAAACTCCGTGAACGAGATAAGCACGGCATGACACATATTAAATATGACGGAGGATTTATCCTTTCTTTTTTCTTTAGAAATGAAGTTGGCCCATTAAATTCACTCATGTAAAAATGAGACTTGTTCTTTCTATAATAAATTGGATACATTAATAGTCTTGTTGAGCAATTGATTCTTTTATTTCTTTATTTATATTAACAAGAGTATATGACTCACGTAGCACGAATCAAGAAATGAAAAAATGTATTGTTGAAAAACCATTATATATTCATGGCAATGTTTTGTGCAATATTTTTTTTTTCATGTCCACCTTTACAAGTCCCGACTAATGGCAGAAACACTCAGTCACGAGCACGAGATAAGAACGATATGACACAAATTGAACGTGCCAATATGTAAAGTTGAGATGAAGTATTCTGATATGATACATTACGGTACAATACGATTCATTACGGTACAATACGATTAGTGAACGAGTCGAAAACACTCTGTCACGAGCACGAGATAAGCACGATATGACACAAATTGAACGTGCCAATATGTGAAGTTGAGATGAAGTATTACGATATGAGACGTTATGGTACGACACGATTAGTGAACGAGTCGGATTAGACACGACACAAAGTACATTATTCACTAATTTTTTGGAAAACTTATATGGGCTCCAGCAACAGATGGAGTAAAACCAAAAAAAGGGCCGGTTTATAGTTAGTTGCGAGGAGCATGAGTTGGGCCGGTCCCAGACGCCACGCCAACACGGTTTCCACACAGTACAAAGCCACGGGGTTGGCCCCAAGAGGCTCCACCTCAACCCGCCACTAATCCCAACAACTTGACTGGGCTGGCCCACTTGACCTTTTCCGCTAATCTAGAAAAACGAATATCCGAATCATCAACCGGTCTCCGCTCTTATTCCCCCGCCCAATTTACGTCACCTCTCTCTCTCTCCCGGTCCCTTCTCCGGTTTTTCTTTGATACAGTTTTCTTAGGATTGAGATGCTTATAGTGAGCAAACTCAATATACCTGTGTAATAAGCAATCACAATCGTTGATTCGGCAATCAACGGTCTGGATTAAAAAAGATTGTCCTACGCGTAAATTGGTTCGGATTAAATACATTTAACCCAATTCATTGATGACGACCATGATTGCTCACTGTACGGGTGTAGTGAGCAAACTCACTATAGGCTCCCCCGATTCTCCAGTTTTAGTCATTCGTGGGCTCGGGACTCAAAACGATGATTGAAATTGTTCGTTTTGGAATGCTATTCGAGTATGTCGCCTACACAAAAAATAAACTTGATTGAGGTGTCTGTAAAACAAAACAGATTTAAACAAAAAAAAATTTGACAACTTTAGTTCCAATTTGTTTTTCAATCCAATTTTCTTTGTATGAATCTGTTGTGTTGATAATCGATCAACCTAATTTCAGGGCATGAATGATCTATTCGACGAACTCTACACAATAAACGATTTCGATAATTGTTGTAGGTCCCTAATTGGATCGAACTGGATCCCAAAAAAATTGGACAGGAGACTAGTCCCCTCTCTCTTTGTTCCTCTTTAACTTTTCCTTCGAAACAAGTTCTGGTCCAATTTTGAGCCCATTCCGAGCCATAACAGTAATTGAAATAATTCATATTTTTAATTAAAAAGCATGGCCCTTGAAAAGAGAAAAAAAAAAAAAAATTGATCGGACACCAAAACTATGTTTAAAAAGTTACATGTTTGGAGGAGACACGAATGGCCAATCTTGGACGGATTATTTTGTCTTTAATATATATATAGTATTTTTTTGGGTGGAGTCATATTTCTTTGTGATGTTTAAAAATATCAATAACTTCGGTTATTATTTTGAAATTTGGGGTCAGGATTGTAGTTGGTCGATCTAACTGTTCATTCCACAATCGACGGTTGAGATAGTATTTATTAACTCTTAATAATAATATACTCTAAGTGAAATTCCGTAGCAATAAAAATAATAATAATAATATACTATTATCAGTAAAAATACATCTGTGAATCTGAATTATAGATTATAGAATGAAGGGGCAGATCAGGGACTACAATCGGTTGCCCAAATCCATTACTCCTACTTTGGAATCGCAGGACCCACGAGGCTCTGAAACTGGACCTTACCGGAGGATTAAAACCGGACCAGCACTTTGATCATTTCCCTTCTTCCTCACCCCTCTCCCTCTCCTTCTATAAATACCTTTCCTATACGCATCAATCTGTTTGAAGGTGCCTCTAGTCTTCGAGCATCTTCTCCTCTCCCTTAAAGCCTTCCATTTCTCTCTCTAAAAGTCATGACTCGAACTTTGAATTCAAATAGCAATCCCACACCACGACGAAAACAGTCAAATTCCTCTACAGCTACGGCGGTAAAATCCTCCCCCGTTACACCGACGGCAAGCTCCGGTACGTCGGCGGCTTCACCAGAGTCCTCTCCGTCGATCGTTTTATCTCATTCAAAGGTCCGTTCATCTATTTCGTCGTTTTGTCTATCCTTTTGTTTCTCGATTTCGTTAGGGATTTAGAATCTTTTGAGCAATTGAAGTGAATTTGAATCGACTGATTGCAGACTTGATGGCGAAATTTGATGAACTGTGTGGATCACCGATGCGTTTGAAATGTAAACTGCCGAGCGAAGATCTAGACGTGTTGGTTTCGATCACCTGTGACGACGACCTCGCTAATGTTCTCAGCGAATACGATCGTTTCTCGTTGCGTACGCATAAGGATGTGAAGATCACAGCCGTGCTTTTTCCGGTCAAACCTCTCCAGAAAACGTCCCCTGTTTCCAGTGTCGATGACGCGTGCTCTACTGTTTCCAGTGGCGAGTTCTCAACACCGCCGTACTCGGTGGCCGGATCCCGTTCCGCGCCGCCGCGTAGCAGGAATTCCTCGCCGTCGTATCGTCCTTGTTGTGATCACGGAAGGATACCTAGGCATCTTTACCGTTGCTGTGAACAAGGAAGACCTAGACAAAGAAATGTTACTCCTCAGTGGAATCGTTGCCAGTAATCCAGAAGAAGATGGTGATATACAATACATACATATACATACATATAAAAAGAAATACTATAAGATATGGACCACAAAAAATCTAGCAAAAAATTGAAAAAAAAAATAAAAAAATTCCGAGATCATTGAAACTGTTTGGTTAGGATTGTGAATCGTAGAGTTTGAGGGAAAATTTTGATTCGACGTTTTTGTGGAGGTGATTGTCAATTCAGTTCAGTCCAAATTGATTCCCATTGTGTGTGAATTTGCGGCTCTGCTTACCCTTCTGTCTCATCGTTTTGGGAACGAGACAAACTTTTCCCGTTAGGGCTCCGTTAACCGCTGTTCATTGTGGTCCCTCCCGTCATTTTTGCCGCCACAATTGTTTCATTTGGCCCCTTGGCGTTTGGTCATCCACTAGGGTTTCCGTTTGTTACCCCGTTATCATCTCCCCCTTTACCTTGGTGCTTGTCGGCACGCGTGTGGAAGGGACGTGATTTCTTTTTACTGTATGTATATTTTCTGTGTGAACACTAATTAACTTTGATTTGTTTGGTGATTTGTTTTGCTGGTGAACACTAATTAACTTTGATTTGTTTGGTGATTTGTTTTGCAGGTGAGGAAAGGGTCCAATCAAATGCCCCAATAGGTGGAGAAACCGAAGGAGGATATTCGTGGAGGATTCCCTGGCTTTTTGACAATTGCCGAAATTTCGGCAGGAGATTTCTTGGATTGTCCCAAATAAAAACCTCTGGAAATAAATCTTGGGGAAAAGAAAAGAAAAAAAGCCTGAATTGAAACGGCACTATTTTCTTAAAAGGGACGCAACACAAAATGAAAGCAATTGAATAAAGGGAATTAAGCCTGACCGCAATAAAAAATTGCTTGACATTTTGGGTAATACAAAAAAAAAAGTACTAGAAAGATTTTCCTGTGGAGGATTCTTTGTTTGATATTTTAGGTAAAAAAAAAAAATAATTGGTTAACAGGGAATTAAGCCTAGGGACGGCACTAATTTAGTATACCCTCCGTCCCAAATTGCTTGACATTTTGGGTGTAATTTTGGAGGATAAAAAAAAAAAAATAGAGAGAAAGTACTAGAAAGATTTTTTTCCTGTGGAGGATTCTTTTTTTTTTTTTTTTTTTTTTTTCGACAATTGCTAAAGGGAGTGTTTTTAGAAAATTATTATTTGCAATTAACTTAAAATTTGTGGCTACTATTCTTGGAGGATTCCTTGGCTTTTTTAGACAATTGTGTGAAATTTCAAGGGATGAAATTTCTTAGGTTAACCATTATGTCTACTATTCTTGGAGGATTTTGGCTTTTGACAATTGTGTGAAATTTCACATGAAATTTCTTAGGTTCCATTATGTCTTTTTCCAATGATGTATTGTGAGAGAATGACTTATCTTCTAAAGAGATAGTAGAAGTTAGTTTTTAGAATAAGCCGGGAGTAAATCAAAACGGCACCAATTTCCTATTAAGATAATGGTTAGGTATTAGATATTTAGATCAACCCAATAATCTCAATATATAATTCATCAAATCACATCCGGGGGACCCGTAACCCCCCAACAAATGGGTTAATATCAGAAAGTAGAGATGAGCTGTTTTTATTTAATTAAGCAATCATAATTTAAATTAATTAATTAACAAAAGCCAGTAGGAATTTGATAGAATTTGTCCACGTCGGGCGGGTTAAGCAAATTAGAGAAGGGGAAAGGTACTTAAAAATTCTGATTCCAAGTTTAGGTGCATTAATCAGGGGTGGCACATTTTAGGTTTGAACTTTGAATAAATCTACCGAATATTGGAATCTCGAAAAGAATTCCAGGTGGGGGGTGCCAGGTGGCAATTGCACAATCCTGGTTATGTGGTTTTAGTATCCCATTATACATTTTTGGTTAATTATTTTATTTATAGAACTCGTTAAAAAGATGACTCACGTGAAAATAATTATATTTTATCTTAATAAAAAGGTAAGTATAATTCTTGAGATTAAAAAGCCTCTTTCTACCTGCACAAAATATAAACTTTCAAGTCTTACGATGGCATTTTGGTGTTTCGAGATTTCTTTGGTAGGAATATAGACGAGTTTTGAGTTCATCATTATCAGACTCTCTACTCCACTTTGGGAGCTAGAATAGCAAGCCAAAGCTTCAAACTAGGGTTGAAATTAGGCTCACCAAACGGTTGGTGTAACTTGTTATTGCTCCGGTTCCTCCCTTGTTTTAGGGAGGGACTATTCACTTAGCAAACATTCCTTCTTCTTTTTTACTAATAGAATGTGGGAGTAAGCATATCAATATCAGCGTACCTAAATTCCCTAAAAACCTCCAAAAATCAGCCTCCCTATCTTCCCTCACCAATTTCTTTGGTAGGATTTGTTTTTGAGTCCATCATTATATAGTACCTACAAAAAATTTGAGTGGCTACTGTTCACGCACCAAAGACACTATTCACTTCTTTTTTTTTAAATTTATATATACTTTGGGGAGTAGGAGTAGAAAGAAAGAATAGTTTAATATAGTCAAGTTAGAATAGATAGTTTGATTTTGTGAACTTCTGGAAAAGTGACTTGCTACTAAAGGTGTTTTTAGGTTAAATTTGGTGTTTTTTTGTGTGTCTGATAATGATGCTCTAATAAAAGGTGGGTGATATTTGAATAGAAATATATTAGTAGAAAGAAAAAATATTTTAGTATAGTAAAGTTAGAATAGAGAATCTGATTTTGTGAGTTTTTTGAAAAGTGGTTTGCTAAAGTATAAAAATGCGTTTTTGATGTTAAATTTGATGTAAAATTTGTTAAGGCTTATATTGATGGCGTTTTGGTGATTCAACATTTCTAATTAGAAAGGTAAATTTAAAACAGAAACTTTTCAACTATAAAAATTATTTTAAAAAACACAACAAACAAGACTCTTTTTTCCCTAGTTCCAAAGCAAACTTTGTAGGCAAGTGGAGTGGAGTGCAGTTGGTGTCTCTCAAAATCTTTCTTCAGACATGCACAGAATTTGCGGGGTTCGATTCTCGTAAGCATCCATCCCTCTCCCCAAGTCCTCTACGATAGACCCCAAGTCCTCTACGATAGAGTAGATTATGATTAACGATTGGCCAAAAAAAAAAAAACAGACTTTGTAGGATGTTTCCAAAAAAAATAAAATAAATAAAAGACTTTGAAGGTTTCAAACATCTGTCAGGTGACATTGGGGTGGGGTGGGCTGCCTATCAGGAAGTGAACTGTGATTGGGTTCCTCCTACAAGTGGGTCGTGAAGAGAACAACAAAAAGGACTCATAAGTCATACCTCTCCTCTAGTCGGATTCTGGTGTCGGATCGAGTTTTGTCAATCTCACCGTAAATGAATTGGAATCAAAGATGACATTCACAACCTCGTTACTCATAAGTCATACCTCTCCTCTCCTCTAGTCGGATTCTGGTACCTATATGTATATTCATTAATTTTAAGTCTTTCATTTCTCTCGCCTCTCTCTCTCTCTCTCCTTAAAGTTACTCTCTCTGTGCTCTTTCTCTCTCCTCCTTCCCTTCTCCCTCTCTCCTCTTTCTCTCTCCTTGGGGGCAATTTGCATGGGGTTAGCTGGTTACCTGGGTGATTTTTTAGAGTCGTTTTTGTCACTTTTCAATGACCATTTTTTGAGTTTTTCTTAGGTAACTAGTTAGGACATTTTACTCTTTTAGGAGAGATTCTTTTAAACCAATCACAGGGATCTCAGTTCCCTAAACCAATCAAACCAATCACAGTATTTTAAACATTTCAAACCAATCACAATGCGTATCTGATTGGAGGTTCATTGATTGATTGGAGGTTCTTTGGTGGGTTTATTAAGACATCTTTTTTAAACACAAACAGGAAGTAGTCATACAGCTTGGCATAACTACACGAGGAATAGATTTTGACCAAAGTCCCAGCAAGCCGCTCTTATTTTAAGGCGCCATTCGAATGGAAAAAAAAAAATGAAACCAAATGTGATTTTCACCAAAGTCCCACGTCTTTTAAAAACATGTGTTTCACGTGATATATATCACATTACACAAATGCCGTTACCTTTATGTTCCCCTAATTTTTGGCACAGATCCTCTTGGGTTCACACTAGTACAAAACAATGTACTTGAGAAATCACCGGAGAAGACAAAGTTACCGATCAAAACTTCGTTTGGATTAAACATGGTCTTCAACAATGGAAGAAGCCAAGTTGTCCTTGTAGTGAGGGGCTCACTACAGCCCTCACTACAGGCCCCCCAATCCCCTATAAGATCCTGATTAACGTGTGGATTAAAGAGGAAAGTCTTCACATGATTTGTCGGCATTCAAACCAAATGTGATTTTCTCGTTGAGTTGTCGATCTCCATTCCTATTGGATTTTTATAGACACAATCTACCTCGAGCTGAACTAAATGAGTGATCCAGATCACATTTTCTGCTGGAAATGGGACACATACAGAGTACAAATTAGTCAGTCGCAAATTAGTCAGTCGAGCCCAATGCCAAGTCCCATCAGGCAGGCCCCATGTCCACCAACAGCAGCCCTATTCCAAATTCTAGACATGAAAAAGAAACAAGAAGATAAGAATTTATGTTTGAGAGCCAAACAATCCAAACCAACAGCCCACATGGAAGAGCCAGACCAACGGTTGGTGCTGAGTTCATCCACCACAGCCTTAGCATGCCTATCAACAAAGGAAACAAGTAGCCCCAAGGGAGTTTATAGGCATTTTGCGATTTTTGATGTGATATATTGTGAGAGAGTAACTGCCTCAGTTTTCGTAATAACCTGGCTTTTAGCCCTTTTGAGCAGATTTTTACCTCTAGGTCTAAAAAAGACATATAGTTACCACTAAGGTAAGTCACTATTTTTAATTACCATTAAAGTAAATCACTCTTTTTTTGGTTTAGGTTTAGGGTGCACTTTCCTATTATAGTGTTTTAGTGGTTTATGCACTTTCATAGGGTACCCTAGGATTTTAGGCACTTTCATAGGTAAGGATTTAGGTTTAGGATGCACTTTCCTATTATAGGGTTTTAGTGGTTTAGGCACTTTCATTGGGTACCCTAGGGTTTAGGTTTGGGTTTAGGCACTTTCATACAGTTTGGAGAGTTGAGTGAGAGAGAGAGAGAGACGGGTGGGTAGGCGTCATGATTTGCCAAAATACCTCGGTGGTGCTTTCCCAAAACTCAGTTGGACGTGTCCGTGTATTGGTTGAGTTTCCTATACCGGCCCGTCATTCACTTTTTTGAGTTAGTGGAATGAGGCCTAGTCTGGGTGGTTGGTGAATTTGCTCCCCACGCACTTGACTAGGGTTCAATTCAAGAAAGTAATTTTTTGTAAATGTCCTAGTCCCGGCATGGATAGCCTGCCTTTGGCCAGACTAGGGAGGGGAGTATTGTTGAGGTGAATTGCCAACACTAAAGGCCAATAAGTAGACATTTTATTGTTTGATAACTTGTCCAAGCTAGCTAGCGAGCGCCTCGACAAATTCTTTGAGAACTAATCTTACTTCCATTAACAGCATAAAGTATGTTCCCATTGTGAATTTGGGCAGAAATCAGGCATCCCAAATTTGAATCAACAAATAACTGAAATCTCTTTTTTTATAATAACTTACCCTAATAGACTGAAAAATGCTAAAGATTCCAATAAAATCTTAGTATGACTTTTTTTCACTACGGACTCGGACCTCAATCTTGATGCACTTTCAAGTTTCAACCATAAAATGTGGTAAAAATATACATATACATGTTCTAATCGTAGAGAACTGTTAGGTTCGGAATGGCAGGCAGCCATGCACCTCCCGATAGAAGTGCTTCCCCAACCCAAGGTAAGATACATGGGAAAGGGTTCGCGAGATTCACCTCCCGATAGAAGTGCTTCCCCAACCTAAAAAAAATTATCATCGGTTTATGATCATTCCTCATTACTCGTCATAAATTATCATCGATTTATGATCATTCCTCATAACTCACTGTACATGTCTCACTCATGCAGGAAATAATGAGTGGGACGGGGTAGGTTGGGTATCGCCAGAAGTGTCATCTTGATGAGAGAGGATCTCGTGTCCCAACTCAACCAGATACTCTATGTTGCGATACAAATATTCCAACTCCGAACTCTCTTTGGCAAGGTATACTACTACTACTCGAACAGAGACTCTATGTTGCAACCCTAATATTCCACACCGGTAAGCACCGGTAAGCATGGGCTATACCTTTTTTTTTTAAATCACCCATGGGGTATACCTTGTGCAGATAAACTTTTGGGCGCCCTCCACTGCAAGTTGGTTTTCAGGGGTGAGTTCTACTCTAGTCATGAGTTTGTATCACTCTGTATTGCATCACCCAACTATTTGTTGGTTCTGGAAGTGGAGTTTGTGTCCTCAAGATCTAAAGCTCATTGGTGGACTTCTTTTTTTGTGTGGAAAGGACAACTTTGTATACAAAAAAAGAGAAGCAGAATACAACAGAGGTAGAGTTTCATCATGGCACATTACAAACCAGAATCTAAGAGAGAATGATCTGTCTTTGTGTAGTCACGGTCAACCACAATTTTCTAAGAGTAAAATCTATTTAGAGAGCAACTTTGTGTAATAAAATGAGGCAATTTCGAAAACTAAGCGATAAAGAACTTCAAGGGGAAAGAAATCCAATAGTAAGGGTAGTTAAAATCTCAAAAGATATATTCTTGCTCCTCTTCTTCGACTTAACAAGCAACAAGTAAGATGGGAATAAGTTTTTGCAGAGTTGATAGCAAACTGAAAAGCATGCTCCATATGTAAGCAAACAAGAATGTACTAGGTGTCAGACGATAAACATAATCACTCAATATATGTAAACGCCTTGTCTTGTACCAACAAAACTAACAAATCAACAAAGCAGCTGCAAGGAACAATTAACCTGTTTCCTGCTCAAAATCATCACCTTCCGACTCATCGGCGTTGTCAGCTTCTTCATCATCTGCGTCATTGTCATAATCCTCCTTATCATTATCAATGGTTGTTTTTCCAATCACTATTAGGTTGCTATTTGTCTTTCTGATTTCATTGCACTGGAAAAATATTTACACAAATGTCAGAAACAAACTAGTTATAGAGAACGAAATACAAGTAGAAACACCGTATGTGTATCAGGACCATGTATAATAGTATCCATAATAATACTATTAGATAGGAGAAAGTACCATAAATGCCTCTGATAACTATATGACTATGAGCAATGAGGATACAAGTGATTTATCCGATATCTAACCAAATCACAAGTTAAGACTTCCCTTACTGTTGCCAGTACTCGCGTGTCAAATCAGGACACCCTGAACTTTTAAGTATAAGCAACAAATTCTTTCCACTGGATACACAACTTGGACCGACATTACAGACACAAACACGGGAAATTGAGAATATCTTTGGACTACACTCTTGCATGAATAGCATAAATAGGGATGGGTTCTAGCTATTTTGTACCAACCCAACAAAAAAAGTTTTGAGTTCAAGCGTAATACAAATACTTCCCTTCCCTATTATTGTCTTTTAAGTATTTCTCCCTCTTCCAAAATGTTGCCTAACTAAGCATTGAAAACTCCTACTCTTCCAACAAATAAGATACGTGATACGTATCTCAATACAATTTAGACAATAACAAAACGATACACTATAGGTATCCTGATTTGAAAGCACTGTATGTATTTTAAAGTAAAAATTTAATTTGAAGAATGTTTATTTTTCAATGGTTATCCATATAGAGTATCAAACTTGATTCTTCATTTTGAAAATGCTAGATCTGGCAATCGAGGGAAGTTTAACATCACCCAAATTCAAGCACATTTCCACCCCATGTTGCCAATACTTTTTTGGCACTGCCAATGAGGGATGCATAGATGGATGAAGCATACGAAAAGCAAGCTCCATCCATGACTACTAAAATGCCCCTCTACTGTCATCCGAATCAACTGCAAACTTTGTGCTTTCTAAGTCAGAATGAATTACTAATCAGTATTACTAATCAGTATAACCATGTCCCTTGCCTTGGTACAACTCAAAACAATAAGCAGATTCATGCTATGGCACGTGACTTTTGTTAGGCCTTCTTTCGAATATGATGGAAGAAAATAATGTACAATAACCATAATATGTAGGGTATGCTCATCCTAGTTATACATTGTTAGAATATGTCTATGTTAGTTTGTCCCACATCGCCTATCGTAGACTTGTATTAAGATGCTCAATAATATAAATAACATTGACTTGTGTGAGGGTTTATTAACACCTTACACACTTCTCTCTCTCCCATCTAAAACAACATGGTATCAAAGCTAGTTCTAAACCCTAAACCTAATTCTGTCTAAACCCTAAACCTAATTCTGTCTAAACCCTAAACCATCGTCTTCTTCAGCCAAATACACTGGATCCCCTACAGCCGACAACATCCATCTGCAAACCCTAAACCAGAACCAACCGAGATCCATACACCCATGAACGACCTTCAAAAACCCCATGCGAACCAGACCCACCCATAGACGACCTTCGAAAACCCATAGACGACCTTCGAAAATCCATAGACGACCTTCGAAAACCCCATACGAGACTTGTACAGCCCTTAAAACCTTTGAAATCCACATCCTGTGCTCTGTTGGTGCTCGAAATCCACCCTCAATGCTCTGTTGATGCTCGAAATCCACCCCCAATGCTCAGTTGATGCTCGAAATCCACATCTTGTGCTCGTGATGCTCGAAATCCACACCCAAAGGCTCTCTGTGATGCTCGAAATCCACCTCTTGTGCTCGTTGTCGCAAATCCACACCCAAAGTGCTCTGTTGAAGCTCGACCTTGTCATCGAGTCTTTACCGTCCCTTGCCGTGTCTAGTATAATTGGTATGTTCTCATTAGTAGTTTTTTGACCGCTTTGATATGAGCGATGCGAATTTAGTATTGGTTGTTGGTGGTTGCTTAGTTGGTTATCGTAATTGTTTGGTTGATTTGTCGAGACAAATGGTTATTTTTGATTTACTTGGTGGATATTTTGTGGTGATCGGTGATTATGTCTCAAGAAAAGTCTCGATCTCGTACCTACTTCGGTTCTATCATTATTGGTAGTTCTTCTGCTCTTCTCGGCCGTGAGAAGGATTCCATTACCTCTATTCCTTTGAATGGCAATAATTATGCTATTTGGTCTCGTGCTGTCAAAGTTTATTATATGGGTGAGAGAAAATTTCGTTATTTGACAGACAGTCCTCCAAACAAAGATGCTAAGGATTATAGTGACTGGGAAGCTGAGGATTGTCATATTCGAGTTGAGTTGTGGAATAGTATGGAACCTCGATCATGGCCTCTCTGTTTACCTTGATAGTGCCAAGGAAGTGTGGGATCGGGTTGCCGGATGTATTCGGGGTTGATAATCTTCGCCGTACATATGATCTCCATCATCGCTTCTTTTCTCGTCATTGAGTACTTGGATCGTTGGAGGACTACTATGCCGATTTCGGGTATTTGTGAGGAACTCGGTTTATGAGCCTATCTCCAGTGATCCTCAGGTTATGGCGCGTCAGCGTGAGCGTTTGGAGGTTGCTCGATTTCTGTATGGTTTACCATCATTTTATGATCCAGTTCGGTCTCAGATATTGGGAGAGCGGGAGTTGCCATCTCTCGATGAGGTGTTTAGTCGTCTTCGCCGGCTTCGCTCGGATGTTGGTTCTGTCTCTCGCCACCATCCGATCGTCGCTTTAGCTTCAAATGGGTTCTAGTGGTTTTGGGTCGAGTAATGGCCGTGGTCGCGCCGTGATTCTTTTGGCGCGTGGCCGTGGTTCCGTAGTCGAAGTTCCATGGCTATGATTCGGAGTGTAATGCTTCTAGTGGTCGTGGTGGAAATAGTCGGGTCGCACGCCGTGGGAGGTAGTTCTCGTCGCGGTGGTTCTCGGGTCGTGGCCGTGGTACCGTGTTCAGTACTCATTGTCGAGGTACAAGTCATACAAAGGACTATTGCTATGATCTTCATGGTTTTCCCTACTCATCAAAGTTGCTCATTCGAGGATATCGGGCGGCTTACTCATTCTACCGATAGCAAGCAGTGACTATCTCAAAGAGAGGAGTATCGGCCTTATGTCCATTCACCCTTCTCATTTCCGCAGCTTCATCTTCCACAACTACGTTCGCTCGCAGTCCCTCCGTTGCTTGTGTTGCATCATCTTTTTCTTCTCCTTGGTTATCGATTCCGTGCTACTAATCATATGACTGGTACTTCTAAACTCTTTTCTACTTGTCACCCATGGATAAGACCTTTCATGTTACCTTAGCAGATGGTTCTACCACTGAGGTTACTGGTTTGGGTTCAGTTTCTGTCTCTCCATCATTTACTTTAAACTCTGTGTTGCATGTTCCTCGTTTACCCTTTAATCTTGTGTCTATTAGTCAACTTACAAAATCCTTAAATTGTTCGGTCACATTTCTTCCTCATGGTTGTGATTTCAGGATCTCAAGACGGGGAGGAAGATTGGTGCCGGTGTTGAGCGTGGTGGTCTCAGACATTACCTAACCAAAGGTGGTGTTCAACCGCTTGCTCTTCAACCATCGAGTCCTTATATCAACAACATTGTCGGCTTGGTCATCCATCTCTTCGAATTTGAAGCGTCTTGTGCCCTCGTGTAGTTCTCTTAAGGAGTTATCTTGTGAAGTCTCAGTTTAGTAAACATCATAGAGTGCCATTTTATCCTAGGGTTGAGCGTCGGGTGTCACATCCTTTTCGCTTAGTTCATTCGGATATTTGGGGGCCTATTCATGTGCCTAATGTTTTTGGTTTTCGATATTATGTTATTTTCGTTGATGATTTCTCTCAGATTACATATCTTTATCTTATGAAAACGAGATCCGAGTTAAAGACAATTTTTAAATCATTTTACATGGAAATAAAGACTCAGTTTAATACTTGCATTCGTATGTTTCGGTCTGATAATGCACGCGAATATTTTCATAGTACTTTATCTCAGTTTTTTGATGATCATGGGATTATTCATCAGTCATCCTGCGCTCGGACTCCACAGCAAAATGGGGTTGCCGAACGCAAGATTCGACACTTATCAGAAGTTATGCGTGCCATGTTATTTCAAATGAAGGTTCCTAAGTCTTATCGAGTGACGCAGCTTCTTACCGCATGCTATTTGATCAATCGTATGCCCTCTAAGGATACCCTGCATACCCCGTTTCCCTGGTCGTCCTCTCCACTCATTACCCCCTCGGGTTTTTGGGTGTACATGTTATGTTCATGCTCTTGATCCCGACCAAAGTAAGTTGGACCCCCGGTCCATTAAGTGCATTTTTCTTGGTTATTCTCGGACTCAGAAAGGATATAAATGTTACTCCCCATCTTTACGTCGTCATTTTGTGTGTGCTGATGTCACATTTAATGAGTCTCTTCCTTTTTATTCGGAGTCTGTCGCCACTAATGATTTGCCTGCATATGAGTCTCAGTGTCCTATAGCATCCCATCTCCATCGAGTACCATTCCTCCACCAAAACCTTTGCAGTGTATCATCGTCGTCATCAAAATCCACCAGCTTATATCTCCGCCAGCCTCGGCCAAACCATCTCAACCAGAGCCTCACCGAGCCATCTCCGCCCGCAAAGACCACTTTCACCCACCGCGCCATCTTCTTCTCCGTTGCGGGATCCGTACACCCTTGATCTTCCTATTGCCCGACGTAAAGGTATTCGGTCCCGCACTCTCCATCCTATTGCTCATTTTGTTTCCTATGATCATCTGTCACCGTCTCTTCAAGCTTTTACTACCTCCGTCTCTTCCGTGTTTGTTCCTAAGTCTGTTCAGGAGGCCTTATCTGTGTCTGAGTGGCGGGCAGCTATGGAGGATGAGATGTCTCCGCTCTTCATCATAATGGTACTTGGGACCCGGTTCCTCTTCCCGCCGGTAAGACACTGTTGGCGTCGTTGGGTATTCACCGTCAAGTATCTTCCCGATGGTACCGTTGAGCGCTATAAGGCGACTTGTTGCCAAAGGCTACACCTGACTTATGGTGTTGATTATTCGGAGACGTTCTCTCCTCCGCTAAACCCGGGTTCTCGCTTGAGTTCTTATTTCTCTAGTCATAATCTTGGTTGGCCATTATTTCAACTCGATGTCAAGAATGCCTTTCTCCATGGGGATCTTCAAGAGGAAGTTTACATGGAGCAACCACCGGTTTTGTTGCTCAGGGGGAGCGTCATCGTATGTCGGCTTCGTAAAGCTCTTTATGGCCTCAAGCGCTCCTAGGGCTTGGTTTGGCAAGTTTAGTGATGCGGTTTTGAGATTTGGCATGCATCGTAGTCAGACTGACCATTCTGTGTTTTCCATCACAACTGATCGAGGGAAAGTATTGTTGATTGTATATGTGGATGACATTATCATTACTGGTAATGACCAAATGAGGTATTGATGAGTTAAAAACCTTCTTACATCAATTTCATACTAAGGATTTGGGAAAACTTCGGTACTTTTAGGTATTGAAGTGGCAAAGAAGGTATTAGCTTATCACGAGAAAGAAAGTATGTCTTTGGATATTCTTGAGGATACAGTTTGTTGGGAGCTAGGCCTTCAGACTCCTATGGATCCCAATGTCAAACCGTGTGTGGACCGGGGGAGTTGCTTCATAATCCTGATCAGTATCGTCGATTGGTTGGTAAGTTAAATTATCTCACGATTACACGTCCGGATATCTCATTTGCAGTTAGTTTGGTGAGTCGGTTTATGTCACCTCCTCGTTATCCACATTGGGAGGTCAGTCCTTAGAATTGTGAAGTATCTTAAGCTACATCCGGACGAGGTTTGTTGTATCGAGCTAGCGGACACTTACGCGTTGAGGCGTTTGCGATTCTCGATTGGGCGGGAGGACCGTCGATAGGAGATCTACTACAAGTTACTTTGTGTCTTTCTTGGTGGAAATCTTGTTAATTGGAAAAGCAAGAAATGCATGCAGTAGTAGCCCTGGTCCAAAGATCTGAAGCGTATAGAGCAATGGCACACACGACATGTGAGGTTGTGTGGCTGCGATCATTTCTTGAAGAGATTGGATTTAGTGTGCAACCGCCCATGCCTCAGATTGTGATAATCAAGCGGCTATTCACATTGCCTCAAATCCAATATTTCATGAGAGGACTAAGCATATTGAGGTTGATTGTCATCTAGTACGTGAGAAGCTGACTGGTGGTGTGATATCTACTCCATATGTATCTACGGGTGCTCAGTTGGCCGACATGTTTACCAAATCATTATTCAAGCCGCGGTTAGAGTTGCTATGTAGCAAGCTGGGACTTTTTGATATTTATTCTCCAGCTTGAGGGGGAGTGTTAGAATATGTCTATGTTAGTTTGTCCCACATCGCCTATCGTAGACTTGTATTAAGATGCTCAATAATATAAATAACATTGACTTGTGTGAGGGTTTATTAACACCTTACACACTTCTCTCTCTCCCATCTAAAACAACATACATGAACACTGTTTTGGTATTATATGCACATAGCTCACGCATATGCAAGCAAATGGAATAAGATTATGCAAGTATAAACACTGATTGTTAGCTGTTACTACAAATATAAAAGCTAATACCATTATTTAACTGCTGCAGATTATATAAGCTCGCGTCACCAGTTCTATAAAATAGAAGAAAAAAAAAACCAAGCAGCGTGGGAACCAACAAGAAAAGAGCAACCAGTAAGCACAACTCCAGGAATCATGTCACCACCTAAAGCCCTAATCAACTGTTAAACCATCCACCTCAAAACCAATAGCTAATGAGCGGTGAGGCTGCCCGTGCTCATACACTAGTTTTGGAGGTCATAATTAACTAATGTGGGACAAGCTCTAACAACCACCGTCAATGTAGCTTTTGTTCTTTCCCTTACCCCTAATGCTGATAAGACGACAGTAAGCTAGTTATTTTGCGAGGAGAAAAGCTTATAGGTACTCACAAACAAGCAATTAGAGAGTTATAGGCGAACGCCCAAATTACAACTAGGATTGCATATTTTAAACCCATATGGGATAAACTTAGCACACGCTCATTCGTATAAAAATGATCTCATTGATCACCAACACCCTGCGTCGGTGGGACCAACTCAAGTAATGGGAATAGGATCACCAACAGAACCAAATGCTCCCAATGGTCCAAACCTTTCACAACTTCCAAGAATTATATGGACTCTGAAGTTTGTCCCTAGTCCTTTCTCCCAACTCATGGGCCGATTTTCTATCACCATTTTGACAGATCCAAAGAAATCTCAAAGCTAATCATGTTCAGCGAGTCAAACCCACATGCAACTAAACAGCTCTTGTGACAATCCCATATCGCACTTATTCTGATTAAGCTCAAGTCAAGTAATTGATATTGAGATGATTTTGGTTGTCTGCGATATTTGGACCACCAACTTTAATATCGTGATCCTAATGCTCACTCACCACATGACCGAAGTCACCGAACAACCATGCCAGATCTCCAAATCTAAAAGTTATTGTTTTTATTAAAACCACAACCCTCACAACACCTATCCTGAATTTTAAAAAGCCTTGAAATTAAGAATTACAATGATGTTGTGTTTGTCTATCCTATTGGAACTTTGGACCTCCCTCTGTAGCATCACCACCCTAAGGCTAAGTAGACCAAACAACCAAGCCAATCAGCAGTTTCAAATTGCTATTTTTAGAACAAAACCATAACCTCCCGACATGAAAACATTATACATCACTATCACAACTTTTCCTCTTCTGCCAAAAAACCAAATTCCCACATGCACACCAAAACAAAGACACTCCAACATCAAGTCCACTTCTATACCCAGCTCTAAATACTCTAAAAGGCTAAAACGACTCGACCGGCCCGACACAATAAGATGATGTTGTATTTGTCTAAACTATTTGTAATTTTGGACCTTCCTCTTTAGCATCACCACCCTAACCCTAAAAAGACCAGACAAGCAGGCCAAATTAGTGGTTCTAAAACTCCTTGTTTGATCAAAGCCATGATCCTCACAACAAGAAAACCATTATACATCACTATCACAAGTTATCCTCCTCTGCCAAATACCACATCCAACACGTAATTATCTTTCACCAAATCAAAGAAACTCCACATCAAGTCCCCATCTAAACCCAGCTCTAAATATGCTAAAAGGTCTCCAGACTGGTACAAGCCCTAGTTGAATAAAATTCACATATATGAGTGAGGTACTACATACATATGTATGTATGTATGTAAGTGTTTTATGTATGCAGACAGCATAACTGAAGCACTGTGGAGGGACCCACATTGTGCCCTTCAATATTGCGCCATGTGGGAGCTCCTTGCCCTAATTAATTGATTCCCATTTCAATTAAACTGATGTGAAGAAATGAAGGAACAATCTGATCACAGAATTCACATACGATTAACGGGAAGAGAAAGAAAAGACATGTAATTTAGGATATCATATAGACAGCATTAGTATATGTAAGACCTTCTCTTCGAAATCGGACTCTTCCAGGGCGAGGAGGAGGTCGTCGCTTTGCGGCAGAGGCCACTGAGCGGGGAGAAGAAACGACGTCGGAATCATCCTCGTCGACCATGGGTACTGAGTCATGAACGCCGGGTACTGTAACATCTTTCTCTCTCTTCTCTTCTCACTCCTAACTGAGATTGGATTAGAACGGAGACTGCGATGAGACTCTCTCTGTGTGTGAAGTGTGAACTTATTTTGGATGTCTGCGACTCTGCGGAGACAAGGGGGAGATGAAGGTCTGTTAGGAAAATTATTCAGTGCGCTTGCGACACCACCACATGTGCCTCTCTTGATCGGACGTGGAGGACCTGCTATCGTTCGTGTCGTAGAGCTCGTTAAACTAGTACTAAAAAATGAAATGAAGTTAATCGAATATCAAGAAATACGCAATCGGAGTACATTTTAGTTAATCGAATATCAAGAAATACTTAATTGGAGTACATTTATTATGAAAAAAATGAATTCTTGAAGTTAAAATCTATCGTGTTCAACTATAAGTTGCTTTACATAAATAAACCAAGCGATTTTTTTTTTTTTCCTTATTTAAATTTTTTTCGCATTTATTAGTTTTGTGTTAATTTTTTGTGGTTTATTGATTTGTCTCAACGAGAATAATCTAAAAATTATAAAATTATTAACTAAACTTAAAGTTTTGTAAATAAAGACAAAAATATTCCAATAAATCAAAATTTTATATTATTTTTGTCTTTGGTGAACTTCTTAAAAACTTTGATCATAATTTTATATTTTTTAGATTCTAGTCAAGACGAACTAATAAACCATCAAAAATCGTAGCAAAACTAACAAATACGGGAAAAAATTGAATAAGGACTGAAAAATAAACCATTTTTGTTTATTTAGCCAAAACGGAATTGTTTTTCAAAATACATCTACTCCGATGATGTGTTTATTAAAATCCCATCGAAATCATTTATTACTCCTATTTGATTATTCAGCTCAATGAGCTCTATATTGTGAACAAATTGAATGGGGTTATGTAGTGGGATCCGGGGGGCCTGTAGTGAGTGAGCTCACTACATGCGTGTAATGAGCTCTCTCGGCTGTCCGATCCAGGATCAACGGTCCGGATCTTCTTACACAATAAAAAACACTTTTACATTTACTTTAACTCCAATTTATCCGGACCATTGATCTCGGATCGGACGACCGAGAGAGCTCACTACAGGACCCCCTATGTAGTGAGCATTTCTCACTACAAGGTGTAGTGAGTATGGTAGTGAGTAATAGCGACATTCAAATTCGTTAAGCACTCTTACCGGCTAAAGTGTACTCTTACTGGTAAGAGTGTAAAAAATATATTTGAACTATTAATTATCGAAAAGGGGGCAATTACGGACCGGTACAACCAGAGTGAACAATTGACATCCGGGTACAAGAGGCAAATCACAATGCACGTGTAACTACAGCCCGTAGGTTTCGTACTTCATTTACGCGCATGTAGGCTCTCTCTCTCTCTCTCTCTCCACCCTACATGGGCATAATTTTTCTCTCTCTCTCTCACTCTCTCTCTCTCTTCAACTTCTCAAACTGTATGAAAGTGCTTAAATCTTAGGTTACCCTATGAAAGTGTCTGAACCTAAACCCTTAGGTACCCTATGAAAGTGTCTAAACCACTAAAACCCTATAATAGGAAAGTGCATCATAAAATGTAAACCCTAGGGTACCCTATGAAAGTGCCTAAAATCTCAGGGTACCCTATAAAAGTGTCTAAATCACTAAAACCCTATAATAGAAAAGTACACCATAAACCTAAACTCCAAAAAAAAGAGTGACTTACCTCAATGGTAATTAAAAAAAAATGACTTACCTTACTAATAATTAGATACCTCTTTTCTAGACCTAGACGTAAAAATCTGTTATCGAAATAAATGATTGAGATACTCTGTACATACCTGCGACAACCCTCCCCCCAAGGGGGGAACTGTTGGCCCAGATAGCAACACAAGAGGGGGGGTGAATTGTGTATCTTAAAAAATAATGTTGAATTAAATAATTAAATGCAACACCCATTAAAATTAAATAAGTTCAAGCGCACAAACAATAATTGTATGACAGCAAATAAAGAGTAGAAGGGAGAGAGTCAGAGAGAAATCAAACACAGAGATTTATCGTGGTTCGGTCCGCAACTTCACGGCCTAATCCACTCCCCAAGTGTCCAACTCGGGATTTGCTGCACTATCTCCAATAGTAACACTTTCTAGCTTCGCGGGTGCTAGATAAACCTTTACAACGAGCAATATCCCCAATCGCTCTAACTATTTTTGACTCCGGTGTTAGTCATACCTAACCAACTAGTTTTGACTTCGATGCTAGTCACACCTACCCGAGTAATTTTTTCTCACACAAAAATCACTCACAAAAGATAAATTCTCACAAGGGTGTACAATCCCTTTTACAATGATATCTCTCAAAACACTCTCAAAAAGTGTAGATAAAAACAATATGAAGCTCTAATTTTTTCTCTCAATAAACAACGAACTTTGAGCTCAATAAAATGCCTTCTTTTTTTCTCCAATTCTCTTCACACCTTTTGCTTCAACAAATGGTCCTTTTATTCTCCAATAAAATGAACGTTGGCAAGGCTCCTCTTCATATGGAAAATAGCCAATGAATGATATCGGGCTTAATTGATGTAAATCCATCACTTTTTTAACATAAGATGTTGGAAACCTATTAGGTAGGAAATCAACCTTATTCTTTTTCTTCCTTGGCATTGTATGCATGCTTGAAACCCAAACTAGCCGTTTGTCCTTTAGTCAATAAATTGATAGCCATCAAGTATATACTTTCCATTTCTTTGCAAGCCAAATGCAACTTAGAAATTTGAATCCCACTAGCTGTTAGGAACTTCCATCATGCAGCCAACATTTCCTTTATTTGAATTAGCCGTTTAGCTTCCATTGACAGCATTTGCATCCGATAAAATATGGAGGAAAATTTGTCCTTAATCTTCTCCTGTCAATTTTAATCTTGACTATTGGAATAGTGATTCGGTGTAGAATCTCTTTATATGTGTACATCAACCAAATCCTACAAAATACACAATTATTCAAGTGAGTATCAAATATCACAATTTAATTATATTTCTTCTTTAAAAAATACGTTTGTTATCATCAAAATCAATAATGTATTTCTCAGAAAATATTTGGGTTAACAAGAACAAATCTGGTCATGAAAGAGAAGCCGAAAGCAAGTCTGGAACAACTGGACAAACGCCGTGCAGGACTGCAATCCACTTGTAAACCGGAGAGAATCCATCGCTATCGCTACTTGTCACATCACATTAGCCAATTGGCCTCCTTTGGGTAAAAAATTTAATCCAGATTATTGGTTTTTTGGGGTACAAAAAACCAAAGTGCTTTGGGTAATAATCTTAATCCAAAAAACCAGAGTGTTTTGGGTAATAATAATCAATAATCCGAATTATTCGTTTGTCCTTATTCAATTTTTTTTGCAATCGTTAGTTTTGCATGAAGATTTGTGGTTTCTGGATTCGTATCGTCGAGAGGAATCCAGAAACCACAAAATCTTGATACAAAACTAACGAATGCAAAAAAAAATTGAATAAGGACAAACGAATAATCCAATAATCCATAATCTGGATTATTAGCCAAAGGAGGCAATATCTGGATTAAGTTTAAGAAAAAACCAAACCGGTTTTTTGGATTATTTGACAAAAAACCAAAAAACCAATAATCTGGATTAAGTTTTTTACCCAAAGGTAGTGGTGACGTCATTTGGATAAAGCTTTAGAGCAGGTATTGATTGTTGGAGGCCACAACGAAAATTTATTGAGGCCTTGTTCTCCGATAGATTTTAGGTAGATTTTATGAAAATTTCCTAAAATGAACATTTTATAGAGGAGTGATAAAATGAAGTTATTTTCCCAACTGATAAAATGTAGTGGTTTTCCTATAGATTCTAGGAGGATTTTATGAGAATCTCATAAAATTACTTTTACATTTTATGTGTTGAGATTGGGGTGTCATAAAATGTGAGATTTTATGTACCTAAAATCTATTGGAGAACAAGGCCTGAACTTGGTCTACTTTGTTAGTTTTCGGTCGATTTTTTGTGGTTTTTTGGCTTGTCTTAACGAGAAAAATCTAGAAAGTATAAAATTATTAGCCAAACTTAAAGTTTTGTGAATAAAGACGAAAAATGGAAGCAAAAAACCGATTTTTTTGATTATTTTTCGTCTTTTATTACAAAACTTTAAGTTTGGCTAATAATTTTACACTTTTTAGAGACAAGCCAAAAACCCAAAAAAATCGACCGAAAACTAACAAATGCAAAAAAAAAAATTTTGAATAAGGACAAAACAAAAAACCAAAAACCAATTTTTTGGATTTAGCCAAATGAGGTAATCAAGTGTAACCATCACTCCTTCGTCCGCAAAAATAACTCATCCTAAAGTATCTGACCTCATAATAATTCACTGGGATTTTTCTTCCTTGTTCTCAATTGTATATCTCACTTCTTATGAATATTACTGTTGAATGATGTGCTCGCACTCAATCTTGTTTTCCCCGCGCTAACGCATTCACGGATCCGGGGTGCATGTTGTCCCTTTGGAACCGCATGTATATTGTCCGATCTGGGCCGTTCATGTTTGGCGATGGACGGCTCGGATCACATCTTGTCCAAACACATCCGAATCGTCCGCTACCAAACAAATCCGAGCCGTCCATTGCCGAGCACGGACGGCCCAGATTGGGGACAACATGAATGTTGTTCATTTAGGGACAGCACCATCCCCAATTCCGCATTCACATTGTTTTACTTGAGAATTCGGCCGCATTTCTAAACGGATCCGTTTTAATAACCAAACAATTCACTTTCAAGAGTTTATCAAGAGCGTCTATAATGTATAACGATTATTGTATTATTGGAATTCATTTCTTTGGAGGAAAAAAATTTAACCCAGGCACACTGGATGTATCCATATTTTCAAGAGAAATATGTTTCGAGTAGATATTGACCGATATTCAAAGAGCATACTGTTTTACATAATTGATAATTGTTGACAAACTTTACGAAGTGAACGGCTCAATTTCTCGAAGCTAATCTGGCACGAGAAACGAATTGGCAAACTGCAATTCCTAAATGGTCCTACAATTCTCAACATGAACCCACTTAACCCAACGGCCACCAATCTATCCCACAGGATAGAAATCACAGGACCGAAGCAAATCATCTAAGGTTGAGTTTTTCAAATGATTTTAGTTGCTAAAATCATTTGAAAAACTCAGCCTAAGGCCCCTTGATCGCGAAAATCCTAACCCTAACGGAACCGATGGCAATTGATCGCGAAAATCCTAACCCTAACGGAACCGATGGCAATTGTACCGATGGGGTACACATGGCTTTTGGGCTCCGTACATGTTAGAACTCGTGGCTCATGGGGGTGTGGAGGGTGAAGCCCCCGCGATACGATATAAAAAATTGTTAGGGTTGAAATAAAGTAGCGTCTATAAATACTCTTTGTCGTTGTAAAAACTATGTACGACTTTAATAAAATAACAGACTCGCTCTCGCTCCTGTGAAGGTATTTGGTTTTGAGGAACCACGTAAAATCTTGTGTCGATTTCTTTATTATTCTTATTCTTATATTGTGTGTATGATTGATTTATGCTGGCAGTTTCACGAGAAATCATCTCAAAGGGATACCTACAACTAGTTGATAGGCCCCTAAGTGGGGCCCAAAGGCTATCTATTCCCCATCGGTACAAATGTCATCAATACCTCTAACACGGTTGCCTTTGTCGTGACTCGTGAGCTGAAGTCCTCTGTACCCAAAATTTGGGCCATGTACGGTTTGGGGTTTGAAACCCCGGTTTTCACTTTTTCTTGTGGGGCCCCTTCATGTCAGGCCCTATTTTCTCTCTCTTTTACATTTTTGGGAACACTACTCTAGTCCATACATTTACAAGATGGGTCCGGACCCACTTAAAAAACTCATACAAATAATCTAAGCTGTTCATTACTTTTAAACTATTTTTTTTGAGTATATCCTAAAAAATCAGCTCATTCAAAAAATTATAAGTGGTTGATCTATCTTATAATCATTAATTCACAATTTAGGATCCTAAATTGTGACAAAAGTTTGAAAGAAAGTTAGACAACTGGATCAAATACTTAAAGTTATACGATTGACCCGATTTTTTTTTCCTGGATGACTCAAAAAATAATTTTAGAACTAATGAATGACTTTGATCATTTGTGTAGGTTTTTGAAGTGGGTCCCACGAACTCATCTCGTACAATCAATATATGGACTAGAGTAATGTTCCAAAAAATGTAAAGGAGAGAGAAAAGAGGGGCTAAAGTGAAGGGGGCCCACAAGAAAAAGTGAAAAACGGGTTTGCAAACCCCAAACCAAACATGATCTTGGTGTACCATTTTGATTTTTAGCCGCACGTAATCCTTGGTATATGGATATGCCAAATTATCATGGATCATTCTATTGTCAGCATATTAAATTGACAATAAGCAAATGAAGGCATTTTTTCACACCTTTTAATTTTTATTTATTTTTATGTAATTTAATATATTTCAATATACTTTTTAAACTTTAGAATTTTTTCCCTTTCGATAAGAGGTGATTTTCAGTGCTTCGTCATTGGTTTATCCATTAGTATTTATTTTATTTTTTTAATTTTTGGCTACGGTAGTTTATCCATTATTGCACACACAGGAGCGTCGGTATCTTCTCGACCTGTGACTGTGACGACTTCTCGTTACCTTCTCTATCTCTCCCTTTCTCACACACACACACACACTGCGAAAGCTTCATCTATGCTCTCTCTCTCTCTCTCTCTCTCTCAATAGATATATAGGCAAACACATACGTATATATTTCTGTCCATCGCAATGGATCCAAACCCTACAACCTTCCCGATTCTCTCATACGTGATGTCAAAACTTCCCAGCATAGGTCCAAACACGTCGAATTCGACATCGAACAACCGCCGCCGTCATCCGCCGTTGCGGAACCCTCATTCGACCTATCCGAACGCATGCCTCGCCTGACCGACCCCAAAGTGATCGCCGCCATGCGATCCGCCGTCTCCGAGGTCGCCCAATCCCGATCCGTCCTCAAAACCCTGGGCGAGCGGCCGGATCACGAGACCGTTGATACGGCGAAGAAGAAGCTGGCCGAGGTCGAGTCGAGACTGTCGAAACAGTTGGGGGAGATCGTGCTGTCGCCGCGGCCGGAGGGGGTTGAGAGGGGGGAGTTCCGGGCGGGGTTGGCGGAGAGAGAGAGGGATAGTAGAGAGGAGGCGGAGAGGGAGAGGAGGATATACAAGGCGGTGATTTCGTTGGATGAGATGTTTGAGGCGTATGAGAGGATGGTGAAGGAGGCTGAAAAGAAGTTGGCGAAGATTTATGAGGCGGCGATGGAAGGGAGGGGGGTAGAGGAGGAGGAGAGGGAAGGGGAGGTGGTGGTGGAGGAGGCGAATGAGGAGGTCGTCGGGGTTTTGCAGGAGGGGTTGGGGAAGGGTATAGAAAGAGTGGATTTGTCGAATCGGAAGTTAAGGTTGTTGCCGGAGGCGTTTGGGAGGCTTAGGGGGTTGGTTGTGCTTAATTTGTCTAATAATCAACTTGAGGTATACGCCTATTTGCTTGTTGTTGGTATGTTTTTGAGGTTTAGAACTTGAACCACTGGATTTGTTCGTCGAGCTTTAGTTTTCATGTGGAGGTGTTCAGTTTGTGTGGTTAATTTCATTGCTTGCTGCATTTAGAAGCATCTTAAATGGTTAGACATGTTACTTTATCGTTTTTGTGAATCGTGACCAACTACAACTACTAACCAAGTGTAAGTGGTGGAGTATGGTTGGTTGACCCAAAGTTGGGTGGAGCGAGCAGCCAGATCCTGTAGTGCGGTGCTGCACTACAACCAACCCTGTAGTGGGACACACGAGCCGTTGGTCTCGGGAATCAACGACTCTGATTTCATCTCGGCAATGAATGGCTCGGATCATGCAAGTGCCAAGATGAAATCCGAGCCGTTGATTGCATCCTGTTCTGAGCAGCAATAGCAGCCTAGCTGTTTAGCATCTCCAGCCCTTACCCCTTTTTTTGACCCAATTTGGGCAAAAATTTGAGAACTCCTCAATTTGTAGGAGTATCTCCAATGGCAAAACCCATTTTGTACCCAAATTTATCAACCCAATACCCATTTCGTTCCACATTGAGAGTAGATCTAGCTCTCCTCCCAGGCGCAACCTATATCTCGCATGTACAGTGTCTTCCGATCTCTTCTCTCAGGTGGGACCACACCACCAGGTTCGTCTGGCCAATGGCCATACATTTAGCTAAAATAGAGTCACGACTCATGCCAAGATAAAACAACTTCAACAGTGAAACAATATCCTCGCCATCCTAATTTTGATTCATTAATTCGCTGGTTAGGGCGAGGAAATGTAGCATTGCTAAAGGTTCAAAACCAATATTTCTCTGCCCATTGTCATTATACTGCAGAATATGGGATATTTGTGACATAACTGGAGGTGGTGGGGTCTTTATGCTTGTCCACCGACCAATCTGCAAGTATATTCTTTCTGTGTGGTGGTTTTGAGGGTGAATGCAGAAAGTGGAATGGGGAAGAGATGGTAGATGGTGTTATGTTTGGGCAACATTTTGCTGGATGGAGAGCCAGTTCAGGAATTTTTGTCTCTTGTTTTGAGTAGGATAAGCAGTCACAGTTTAGAGTTGGATGAAACAGTTATAAAATGCACATATCTAATTTGGTCCCTTACCCCCACTTTGCTAAGAAACCGAGGTTGCAAAATATTGCCAACCATACAAATGTATGTACCTCCTGCATGAATTATTTGCATCTGCTTCATTACTGAATTATTTCTCTGTATCGGACACCAAATTATGAGGTTACAAATTGTTACATCTGTGTTGTTTTTCTATATAATATGAGGTTACATTGTATCACAAACAATGGTTAGAGCTCGAGAAGGGAAGTCGGGAACTGATGACAACAGTTTGTAACTTGGAATATATTTATGGGGTGCAATGCATTGTTTGGCCACAGAGCAGTTGATCATGATATTGGAACAACAAAAAGAACATGGTGGAAGGAAATTATATTTTTTGATAAGTAAATTATGAATCTGAGTCGCTTGTGACATATTATTGGTGCTTTACATATTATCTGATTGCAACTGTTTAGTTTTATTGGATCTGTCCAGTTTGCAAGCCAGCAGAGCGAAGCATGATGCTGCTTCATTCTCATTCATTTACGTGGAAACTAGAAGCAAGACTTACTTTTAGAGAATAAATACTTAGATAAATGGACTGGTAGTGGAATGACAGAGATTATTAACAGCTCTTGTCTCAGCTTATGTAGTACTTGCAGAACCCTTATCCTTGTAGAATTTTGCATTTTAACAGGTGTTCAACCAAATTGCTGCGGCACGTGTTGTGTGAATTAGGTTATGATGGAAAATCTAATTCCGTCATGATTTAACTTTTAGTCTAACTTGTATTAATTCATGGGGTTATTGTTATTCTGGCTCATACATTCTATTTCTTTCTGATATGGCTTACTTGTTTGTTTAAAACAGGCAATTCCTGATTCCATTGGAGGTCTAGAACACCTCGAGGAGCTTAATCTGGCTTCCAACCTATTGGATTCCTTGCCAGACTCTATTGGGTTATTGCTTAATTTAAAGTTGCTCAATGTTTCTGGAAACAAGCTTGTTTCCTTGCCCGACAGCATCTGTCATTGCAGGTAATCCTGGCTAACCTTAAAACTGAGGGCCCAGCTGGCTATGTGGTTTGCTTGCTTGGTGTTTATTGCTTAATTCTCATAAATAAGCCCTAAATTCTGCCTTTCCCCCTTGTTGTCTTCTCTGGACTATTTTCAAGTTCAGGTCAAAATACTGTCATAACACAAATCGACTAAGGAAAAGTGAAAATATTGACCAAAGTTGGAAAACTCCAGGGAGGGCAAAAATCAGCTAAAAAGATCAAAATTTTCATGACCTTTTTTCACTTCAGTCTGTACTTTTTTGAATAATCTCTGTCTCTAATCAAGATGCATCAATCTATGAAATCTTTTTGTCCGGCAAACAATTTACGATAATAAGAAACTAGCAAACAAGTTGGTCCGAACTTGATTTTATGTAAGCAGTTTGGAGCCAAACCATTTCACTCATTCTTTATTGATAAAGCAAATACCAGATGGGCCATGAGTATGTTATTTAATTTTTCCTTCCTTTTTTGTTGTATCATTTCGTAATGCCTTTCCAGGTCATTGGTGGAGTTGGACGCGAGCTTCAACAAGCTAGCTTATTTGCCCACAAACATTGGGTTTGAACTTGTTAAGCTAAGGAGGCTTTCGATCCAGCTCAACAAACTCCGTTCTCTTCCCAATTCCATATGCGAGATGGTGTCATTGCAAATCCTGGACGTCCACTTCAACGAGCTCCGTGGCCTTCCGCTCGCAATTGGGAGATTAATAAATCTCGAGATCCTAAACCTGAGCAGCAACTTCAGCGACCTAACAGAACTGCCCGACACACTCGGCGATTTAACCAATTTGAAAGAACTCGACCTCAGCAACAACCAGATCCATGCTCTACCAGACACGTTTGGCCGGCTTGATAAACTGACTAAGCTCAATTTGGAAGAAAATCCATTTGTGATTCCGCCAATGGAGGTTGTGAACGAAGGGGTTGAAGCTGTTAAGCTTTTCATGGCGAAGAGGTGGCTTGATATATTGGTGGAGGAAGAGAGAAGGAGCATGCTTGAGGTGAAAGAGCCAGCAGAGACTGGTTGGCTTACTCGCAGCAAGTCGTGGTTGAGTACTGTTGCTTCGGGGGTTTCTGGGTCTGTTTCTGGGTATTTGGGCAATATGGGGAAATCCTCTGCTGAACCTTATCTCAATCAGCAGCTATGATTTCGTTTTCTCGTGCATTTGACAATGGAGATATAGGATAGGATAGAGGAGTGAGCTTTTGCTGCAGGTACTCTCCATGCTCATTCCTTGTTCGACCGATGGAAACAAGATCCAAGATTATGTTCTTTTTTCCCTTTTTCCTGTTGTTCTAGCCAGGGTTCTGGTAAATGTTCCTAATTTTGCAGAGAAGTAAACAGTTAGTGAGCTTACCAGTTTCTTTTGATGACTGCATTGAGTAAGCTAATGCTTTAGTCATGGTTTTTATCATACGTCAGACCAAAATCGAATTCAGTCGAAGCCAATACTACTTCGAGTATTGTCCGAAGTGGAACATCACCTGCTAACACGTCTCAACTGCGAACTAACCCTATCGTTGTGTTCTCTGTTCTCTGTTGTTTCTCTTTTGAGTGAATCTGCTTATGCAGGCAATTCATACCAACGTTAACACCCATGGGCAAATTGTTCAATGAGTGAGTCTTCGACTCGAACAAAGATACCACCCATCTCTCCTGCAAATCTACTGTCATCAGCGGTCGGAAGGTCCGTTGGATCGTATGCGTTCGTGTTATTACCGTTGGCTTGCATGGCTTTGCATGTTTTGTGTTGTTTAGCCCCCATTTTTTCGCAAAACATGGAACATTGCATATCTGGAATTCCTTTGATCTTTTGAACTCGTTGAGTAAGCTTGAGAGGAACCCATTGATCTACTGGATTATTGTAGCAGCAATCGTTGAGCAATATGGAATTAAAGAGTCATCCAAATTTGTTACCATGACTCGGAATTCAAAAATAGTTCTTGCGTTACTTTGTTAATATTAATTGGCTAATAGGAAATTGCCAAGCACGGTAAGCATGCCAAATTATTGGGTAATTGTAAGGGATAATTGCTCATTTTAAAAACTACTATTTTTTTTTAGAAGCTCAAAATAAAGAAAATAATAACTGGAATCATGCAGTAATATTTCTTATGGTTTCCTCAAATAATGATTCTCTATGATTTTTATTAGGAAACAAATTTGAGAAAATTGAAAAACTGCCGACCGAACAATTATATACTAATAAATAAACTCAGAAGATAAGTTGCTACCAAACGGGATGTTAGTTTTTCTTGCTCTGTCCCACATATTGTTAGTCCACTTTCACTAATGAAACTCTCCAAAAAATATTATTTATACTTTTTAGTTCATACTATTTTTAACCCCCCCTCTTAACCAATCACGGATTTGGGTTTTTTGTAGTGCAGTATGACACTACATCCCGGGATTACCCTCAATAGTGGGCCCTATAGAGTAGTATTTATTTTTGAAATTTGAACCGTTCATTTCATCAATAACGCTAATTATAATAAATGTACAAAATATAATATTGATATGATATTGGCAGACATGCGATTGAGACATGTTTGTCCTCCAGTTCAATCTATAAATCGTATTAGCCATCCATTCAGTGGTGGACGCAGGATTTGAGTTAAGCAGGGGCCGAAGTACGTGTATTTTCATATTCATAAAAGAATTTTTTTTGTAAGTATTTATTGCTACTTGCAAGGTCCAAATAAGAGACGATTTTTTGTGCATGTGCGTAGTCACCGTTAAATTTTATAGAAGCAACCTAAAAAATTATTAATAACTTGAAATTTTAGGAGTTTTTACCCTACACAAATATAAATTTTAAGATTTTTTTTTTTCACTCAAGGGACTTGCAGGGACCAACCCCATAGAATTTTTCTTAATTAACCTTAAAAACTAGTATGACACGTGAGAATACTTGAAGTTGTGCAGGGGCCGGGCACCCCCCTAGCACCCCTTTCGTACCGCCCCTGCATCCATTATTGTAAAATAAAATGGTATCAGAATATATGGCTACCAAAGTACCATTATCATATCAATTTGTTTTTTTTGTTTTTTTTTTGCATGAACGATCTACTCAATATTTTTTACAAAACAATGGTTCAGATCATTGAGGAAGATTTTAAAGAGCCTACAATTGAGATCCGGGATGGGTGTTGTGCGGTAAAACAACGTAATTTTTGGCACACCTCTAAACTTTCCAAAGATTTTGTTTGGAAGAAGGAAAAAGCCACTACAAAGTGCCTAAACTCTAAACCCAAAGTGCCTAAATCCAATTGTCTAAAACCACTCTATCCTACCCCAAATAGCCTAAATTCCCTAAAATTGAACATCAAAATTAACTCTACAAACATGGCCTATTGAAGTGTACCAAGAAAATGAGCAAGACTACGGCCTCCTTTGGGTAAAAAAACCATTGTGGTTTATTTTTCGTCTTTATTCACAAAACTTTAAGTTTGACTAATAATTTTATACTTTTTAGATTTCTCTCGTAGAGAGGAGCCAAGAAATCACAACAAATCGACCGAAAACTAACAAATGCAAAAAAAAATTGAATAAGGACAAAACCAAAAAAACCAAAAACCAGCTTTTTTCAATTCACCCAAAGGAGGCCTGCTTTAAAATTAAACGCCTCAACACGACAAACACGTATCGCACAACACTTCCCCGAATTCCTACAGTTGAGGGCACTACGAAAAGTGCTTTGTGTCACATAGGGATCCCAAATCCACCAATTGCAGTAGGTATCAATCACCTCCTCATAGGATTTGACCCATAACCTCCCAATACTTAGGCTGGTTTGACTAATTTGAAAAAAAATTGATTTTTTGGTTTTTTTTTCATTTTGTTATTCAATTTTTTTGCATTTATTAGTTTTCGCGATTTTTTTGTGTCACAGGGATCCCAAATATAAATTATTAACCAAACTTAAAGTTTTGTGAATAAAAACAAAAATAATCCAAAAACCGTTTATTTTGGTATCAAAAACTATTACTTTTGACCATTTTTATAGGGTTGACCCATAACCTCCACAAAACTTAATGCAATAATAAAAACAAAACACAAAACCCAATGCTACTACACCCAATACTTAATTCTGCTACATGGTTAATACTCCCTATATTTCAAATTGCTTGTCACTTATACTATTTTGGGTTGTTCCAAATTAGTAGTTCCCTTTGAAAAGTCAGAACAATTTTTAATCAATATTCCAATATAACCCAAAAGTGATGAATCTGTTTAATATAAATGCATTTATTGAATGCAGTAATTGCATGGTTGCTTAAAAAGTTGGAATTCTCAAAAGTGACTAGCAATTTGGAATGGATGAAGTATTGTTTGACATAACATAGTTCTATTAGACAAAAAATTTAGAATTATTTAAAACATTATAAATTGTGAGATATATACAATTTCGTATGTCGAAATTAGACCAACAAATTAGAATGAGTGAGTACCATAATTTGTGGGTATCAGCATGTGGAGTCCATTTTGAGATCCTGTACAAATGATGAATTGTTCATTAATTTTAAAATAGTTTTCTGAATGACTTGAGAAAATTGAGCTCAATCGATTAACTGCAAGTGGCTAATTCCAATGTCAAACTTTTCTTTAAAAATTATTTTGAATTTAGAATCCTAAGGTTGGAATGTGACATTATTTAAAAATTAATAAACGATTCGAATCATTTTTATACAATCTGTCTCACACGCCACCAATATTTTTTTGGCAAAAGCCTAATTTAAACTACAGTGGTTCCAAAAATTTCCAATCAGATTGGAGAAATCGAAACACTATGTTCACTTCACATTTCAAAAAAATTTCAAAAATTATTTCCCATCTCTCATCTCTATAATTATTAATTATACTTCTCTCTCTACTCATACATATATATCCAATCATTATTCCCATTTTTCTCTATATCTCTCTCCAATTATTACACCTCTCTCTAATTATTATTTTTTCCAAAAATTCATCCAAACACTATCTCAAAAATATTTTTCTCAAAGCTTTTTCTCAAAACTCTCAACCAAACACATCGCTTATAATTGAAGTTTTTCTAATAGTAGTTGATTTGACACTCCATTTTTCTATCAAATTTGGAGTGTCAAAATCATTTTTCAGTTTTAATACATAAATAAAATACTTAAAAAAGGTAATGGCTCTTCTTGAATCGGAGGGGATAGTCTTCATCTACACCGTATATCGGTAAAACGAGTTTCAGATTTGGGATCCGGATCCTCTATGAGGATTTCTCTATGAGGATCTTGTGAGAGTTTTGCTGTGTGCTTGACAACACAACAAAAAGGGATCTAATGGCTCATAGACTCTTTCCTTGTTTCTAAATCAAAATTCTTGGACTATAATTATATTTTCACTGAAAAAATTATTGTTTAAAATATATTATGAAGATATTATCAAGTACTTTTATGTATTCCGTTTATAATCCAAAAATATATATTTTAATCAAGTATTTTTCGACATCTATTTTGAAATGCTTCGCTTTATTAGATTTCTATAACCTAATCAATTGGATAATAATGTTTGATTTCATGATTGATTTTTTTTATCCTAATCCAAAATTTATATTCTAATCAAGTACTTTTTGACATCTGTTTCAAAAAATGCTTCGTTTTATCAAATTTCTATCACCCAATCAATTGGATAATAATGTTTGATTTCATGATCAAATTTTTTTAGTCAATAGAGGATCAATATGGTTTCACATATAAGATGAACAAATAAAACAGAAATGAAAATCGGTTACGAGGGTGTTTGATCTGAATCAATTATCATTTAGATTTTAAACAAAATATATTATGAAGATATTATCCAAACACTTTTACATATTCCGTTTATAATCCAAGAATTTTTTCAGTAAAAATATAATCATAGTCCAAGAATTTTGATTTAGAAACAAGGAAGGAGGTTGTGAGCCATTAGATCTCATTTTTGTTATGTTGTCAAACTCACAACAAAACCCTCACAGGATCCTCACAGAGAAATCCTTGTAGAGGATCCGGATCCTCAGATTTGCTTAAAAATTGGTTATGCTAGAAAAAATCTCGGATTGGGACTTTATTATGATAGAACAGTGTTCCTCTTTGCACGATATCGTTACCGCTGCGGCGATATCATCCATGAAAGATACAATCACACACACTCAATTACACACTCAATTACACACTAATACTTGTGCTCCTCTTACGTGTCACCCTTTCATACGATGCTTATAACAATCACCTCCAATAATAACCAATAGAAAATCAGGAACACGATGTTCCCTGTATGTTGTCGTACTTGATTGCTTCTCGGATAGGAACGAGGCGACTTTTTAATATTAAAAACGTCGAGAACGACTTTTTGCTTTCCTTCGTCGAGTGGTTTTCTTTGAGAACAAGATATACAAAACGCTATATATATACATACACTGTGTTTTGGAGAGAGAGAGAGAGAGAGAGAGAGAGAAGCGCGGCTCACGGTTACGCGTACACTGCGTCAATCTCTTTGCTGTTTTATTTCCCGATCGCAACGCTCTAATTAGTGAACCATTATTCCTTCGTTTGTTCTAGGGTTAGGGTTTTCGTAATCTGTTCGGTTTGAGTAACAAGACCCGGTTTCGCGGCTTACCTGGAACGCTAGCTATGGAGTCTACTATTGTGATCAAGGTTCGATTTTTCGCAGCTTGTTCTGTTTATTTTTTCTGTTATGATTCGTAGTTTTGATGGCGATCTGTGGTATTTTTTTTTTGGGGGTGTGACTATGTGTGTGATTTCTGTGTTGTTGGGTTTTGTGTTACTTTGTAGCTGAGATTGAATTTGATAGTGTTGTACAATTTGGAAAAAATTGCTGATTCTTTTAATCAGACAGTGTTTTTGGTGGTTCTTAAAATACCCTAAATATTTTGGGAATTCGGTTGAGCGGTAATTTGGTTTTTGTGTTATGTTATTGGGCTGGTCTTTCTGTTAAGAAGCGTGTCTAGTGTGTAACGCAAATGATGTTTGGTATACATATCTAGATGGTTTCTCTAGACATCTTAAGGTTTTGACAGGAAACCAACTCGTATACAATCCAGAAAAAAATGCTGAACTTTTGAATATAGAAAAGGGCTACCCTCCTAGGCATGAACACTTTTGTGAAGTTGTGTCACAAAAGTGATTTCCAGAATTACCACCACAAAAAAAAAAAAAAGGTTTTTACTGCTCTTTAACCATGACAAGAACCAACTTTCTGGGCGATAAATGTAAAATCACTCACTCTAACGGCCATACCCCACATTCCACTCAACTACCCACTCCCCTACTTGCCCACCCAATGAATTCACTCATGCACACATGGAGTGTGCGCCCAACCTCTAGTGTTTGGGAGTTGGGTTGATGGATAATTTGTCTATTGTGTTGTTAGGATGGTATTTCTGTCATGACGTGTGTCTAGTTTGTAACGCGTAGGATGTTCGTAAACATATCTGGATGGTTTCTTCATGTTAACTTAATGAATTTACAGGAAAACAATTTGGGGCTTCGTGCGTAAAACTTGTTCAATGATGATAAGAGTTCCTTTCATGGCTTTGCATTTGAATTCAAGAATGTGTATGGTAAACATTTCTAGATGGTTTCTTCATGTTTGAGATTTGTGTTGAGCTTTAATTTCGTTATTTTAGGGTAGTTGAGTTTAGTTTTTTGTGATGGTGTTTTCGTCTCTGGTTCGTTGGAACTGAGCGGATATTTGAGATTTACATCTAGATGGCTTTATGCCGTTGAAATAGGTTGAGAGTTTCTTTGGAACCCATCACATGTAAAGGATTTTTGTATTATCTTGAGCTATGTCATTGAAATGGGTCAAGAGTTCCTTTGGAACCCATTGCAAGTAATGGATTTTTGTATTTTCTTGAAATCCTTCGGGCTAGCACGATCGCATAGGCTTATGGATGTAAAAATTCAAGTAGGATACATTTTTGGTGTTTTGTTATCTTTCTGGTTCGAAATGCAGTTAAGTAGTACTGTAGTGTCCTTTCTAGACTGCGTGGTAGAATAACATCACTGTCTATAGACTGTGTTCATGTATTGTAAACAGGTATTCGATTACACTTTGGCTTCCTTGTTGCGTCTTTGAATTAGAAATTGGATGGTTATGGACTTATGGCCACTTTTTAAGGAGAAATTTAACTGTTAATGTATGCATGGTCTGTGAAAAACATTCTCTGATTTGTTTATATGAAGTGATTTAACAAATATGGGTTCTTTCTTCCATTATCTTCCTTGCTTATTGTACTTGTATGGGTACATGGCTGCAGGTTAAACATGGAGAAACACTAAGGCGCATTAATGGATGTGTTAATGAGGATGGACAGCTGGACCTTGACATGGATGGTTTGAGAGAGAAGGTCCGCAGTCTCTTCAAATTCACGTCTGAAGCTGATTTTACGCTCACCTATGTTGATGAAGATGGTGACATAGTCACACTTGTTGAAGATGAGGATCTCCGTGATGCTATGAGCCAGTCCTTGAATCCCTTGAGGATTGCTGTGAAGTTGAATGAAATAAGTGGAATATCTTATACCAGATCAAGTGGAAGTTCCACGCCACTGAGGTCCCCTAGAGTTCAGAATCCAGTACCAAACCTGGATAGAAGTGTTTCTGAAATCTTGAAATCTGTCCCAGAGCCATTACGCGAAACACTCTCAAAAATCTCGCACGATTTGGCCTCTAAAGCTTCGTCCTCTGTTCCTGGACTTGCTGAGCTTGTTGATGGTTTTTCTAAAATGGGACAGTCCTACATAAATCCTATTTCTGAGATCCAGGTTGGCACAGAATCTGGCACACAGATTGAGGCTTCTAGAAGCGTCATGCGTCATCAATGAATAAAGAGCCAGAGGCTTTAAAGGATGATCGGGGCAATGAAGGGCCAAGTTACAAACACAATCAGAAGCTGTTGCTTGAAGGCATCAGAGCTGTGGAGGCCTCTGTTACCCCTGATGCATCTTGTGACGCAGTTTGTGACAGGAAGAATGAGGTTAAGAAGATAGGAGGATGTGATTATGTTCCGAAGGCTGGAGATTTTGGATGGTGCGGTTGGAAGTTTGCTTCATCTACTTTACCTGCTAGTGACGAAAAAGCTGTGAAAGCAAAGGAACCATTGAAGCCTGTTTGTGCTGGTACTTCTGCAAATACAGCTGGTTCTTTGGGGCAGAAGGCCGTAGATTCCAGAAATGACTTCGGCATAGTTTTCCCTAGTCTTAATCTAATGAATGAATGTCCATTTACTGGGATGCCTGTTGCTGATGATTCAGCAATGCCTTTTAAACATAATGGTTCTGGTTCACATCCATTCATAAGAAACTACAATCACATTGAAGGCCTTGGCGGTATATTCCACAGAGGTGTTCGTTGTGATGGCTGTGGGGTTTATCCGATAACTGGACCTCGGTTCAAGTCTAAAGTGTAAGAATTTAAGAAACCATCTGGTGGATAGCTGTTGAAAGAGAAAAATACTGAAAATCTGACTTATTTTTTTCTGCAGAAAAGAGGATTATGACCTGTGCCGTATCTGCTTCTCTGAAATGGGAGATGAGGCTGATTACATCCGAATGGACCGTCCAGTTCCCTATCGACATCCTTATTACCACCGTAAAGGATTGAGTGTATGTGTTTTGCATTTCATGTATTTCTTGTGGATGCTAGTTAAGTTTTGCCTTCTGTTCACATAGTTTTTCTTTCACTATTTTGCTTTATTTATAATTTGTCTCTCAGATGCAGAATACCTGGATGCGTCCTCCAACAGTACCACATGTCCAAAGATGTGGTGGAATGCAGCCAAGTCGCCGAAAGTTGGACAGTCGCTTCATTTTGGATGTTAACATCTTGGATGGTACTATTATGGGCCCATCAACCCCATTTACTAAGATTTGGCGGATCAGGAACAATGGTTCTATGGTGTGGCCCCAGGGAACTCAGCTTGTTTGGATTGGGGGAGATAAGTTAAGCGAAGCACTTTCTGTCGAGTTACAGGTAGGCATTTTCTAATTTTCGTTAGAGTCTCCTTTATGCAGTCTGATCATGAGCATTGTTTTGTCATTAGTTTCACTAGGGGGTTGCCTGCATGCTTAATTTGCAATTAGTCTCATTCATTGGGTATCTAATTGATAAGTTTCTTACTTTTTATATTTCTGCTATAGATCAATTCCTATGGTTTAGCCGTGGATAATGAGCTTGATGTTGCTGTTGACTTTACTGCTCCTGAACTTCCCGGTCGGTACATTTCATACTGGAGAATGTCCTCACCTTACGGCCAGAAATTTGGGCAACGTGTTTGGGTTCTCATCCAGGTCTACACTTTTTCCTCCTGACAATAATTTACTTCCAGTATATGCTACGTGGACTCTTTTAAATGTATACGGCAGTGGTATCAGACAACCTACACTCAAATGAGGGTATGGGAATGGGATACATGTTTTTATGGACATTCACCTGTGAGATATATTTTGTGTATCAAAGTTTCCTTGAACTATGGATAGATGCCGAACTCATATATTATGCATGGAATGACCCAAGATACATTCTAAATATCATTTACCCTATAAATATCTATAAATATATGTAATATACCAAACAATAGAGTAAATTGGGTCATTCCAAACAATAGTAAATTGTGTCCCTGTGTTCTTGAGATGGAAATTAAATGAATCCAATGATGGTTAGACATATACCTGCACATGGCACCTTTGGCTGAGTCCGTGTTAACGTAGGTTTGAATAGCATTATTGTTAGCTTTTTTCTGATTTTTCCCTCATCCATGCAGGTTGATGCTTCTCTTAAGGACTCGGTGTGCGATAGCCTCAGTGGTCTAAACTTGAATTTGCCTCCTAACGGCAGTACAACAGAAACCGAAATGGTAAATTTGAACGCCGAACCAATGGTGGTGGAGGATACTCTTCATGAGCCGAACAATCCTAACATGGCATCAGCTTTACTGGAGCCAATGGTTGAGGCACACCCACATGACCAGGAGCGGAATTTTCCCATTAATGATACCTTACTAGTTGGAGGTGGTTTCTCCGCGCCCTTCCCTCCTGAGGTTCCTACATCGGTTTCATACCCTGTGGTCGATTCTTCAGAAGTAGCACCAGTTGCGGCTTCCTATTTGCCATCTACTTCCTCTGGTTTAACTTCCCCTGGTTTACTGGCATCAGCTCAAGGTGCCAGTGAAAACAATGATGTTGAGCAGACCCTTCTTAGGGAACTCGAGGAGATGGGTTTTAAGCAGGTTGATTTGAACAAGGAAGTCTTGAGGATGAACAAGTATAACTTGGAGCAATCGGTCGATGAACTCTGTGGTGTTGCTGAGTGGGATCCGATCCTTGAGGAGCTTTGGGAGATGGTGAGTGGCCTTTGACTCTTTGGAGACGTTGCATTACAGTGTTTGGTTACTTTTCCCCCTGCTTTTCCAGTTGTTTAGACTTACAATGAGAGGAATGGGAAAATCGAGAACATAGTAATTCGAAAACAATCCAAATTTTGTCCATGTCAAAACCAAAACTGCTACTTTTTTATTTAGTTTATTTTTTCAAATTTTGTCCATGTTTTACTTACAATATTCTGATTCCTCTTGTCAAGATGAATCAGACAAGTAACGTTTTGGGCAAAAACTAAAAACGTTACAAGGAAAAAATGATTCTATGGACGAGCTGTCTCATTGAACACAATCTAAGCTCTGCCTGTTGTACCTGACTACTCTATTTGGTTTATTGTAACTCATCGACTCTTGTGGATGCTAGGGCTTCTCTGATAATGTGACGAACAAGAGGTTGCTGCAGAAGAACAATGGGAGCATCAAGCGTGTCGTCATGGATCTCATTGCTGGGGAGAAGGTGTAATCCAAGGAGCTTCTAATGACCTGATTATCTACTTATATATTTATCTATCTATATAATATATATTACTAATGGAGGTAGCACCATGGCAGAGACATGTTATGAATAATTTGTCCGGTGCTACTTCGTATGGAATGTGAAATAGGGTTATCAAACGTGGGAAGAAGTGGAATTTGTCACCACAATTAAATTGCTTGGTTTTTTTATGTGGGGTAATAATTAGACTTGCTCTTTTTTTCCTTCATTTATCCTTTGTGCATTTTCTTTGGAGTGTCTCTCTACGGTGTGATTGATACTTTGATTTGACTGGGCTTACGGGCTTGAAACATGTTTGCTGTTGTGGATGATTGTTTTGTCATAAGTTTTCTCGCTCGGCTTGGCTTTATATGCGGTAATATGGCTTGGAGGATGTCACAACTCACAAGTGCTACGATAATGTGTAAGGCATTGGAGTGTCAAAAAATTTGCCTGTGTGACAGTCTGGGTGTCTTTGACGCTTGCTGGGAAGTCTTTCCTTGAACAACACAGCAAACTTGCTGCATTTTACCTTCTTGCATGGCTTTCTGATGAGGTTTTTTCCTCTTATGATGACTCGAGGTTTCATGGGTAATGGATTTGATGTTTGTATTATTTGTGGAGCTTGTTTTTTTCCGGGAATTTGGAACCCGATAAGATAGCATGGTCCTTTTCTGCAAAATGGCAGTTCTTTTCATTTCCCTTGCTGCACTAGGGGCCGTTCGATGCCAGGATGGATGCCCAGATTTGATTGCACTGTGCACGCCAATGAATGGATGAGATGCAAAGCTGAAGCGATCAAATCTCGGTTGACCATCAGGACATCGGATGGCTTGTAGTGCACCGCACAGTGAACGACACCTAAGCTCCCAAATTCCTCCTGCTGCTAATCCAGGCCCTCTCCCACCTTCGTCCACCCTATCTTGGCTCCTTTCCTGACAACGATCCTCCTGCTTTGGCTGCCCTCCACCTTTCGGCTTCTGTTGCATCCCCACTTGTTTGGGAAACAAGTTCTTGAATGTGTGTGGCAAACTTGACCGAAAATGAAAAGCTTCTTTTCCTGTTTTGTAAACATGAAATCTGACAGTGTTTCTCTTATTGTCTCTGTCCACTGCAATTCTATTGATTCCAGAGTGCGTAGTGTAACATCAAACCCAACTCTGACCTCCCAGAACCCAATAATGAATTATTCAGTGCCCCCGGCATTGCCACCTCGATTTATTGATGTGGAGCTCAAGATTAAGTGTATGACCTCACATCAGTGTGTGTTGGTGAAAGGGTCTGAGGCATTGGATAACTATCTGTATAGCTAGGTCGTTTCGGGCCTTGAATGCATGTGGTTCAATTGCTGTCACCCCTATCCATCGGTCTCCTTTCTTTTACATGACTCCAGTTCCGGCCTAATGGACCGACTAATTTGGGAACTAAATCCACCATTAGCTGTTTTGACTGACCCAACACAAAATTTTCTAGCATGCGAATGAGGTCTACTAGATCAAAAGTTTCATGAGCCCCTAGTTGTCACGTGACCATCACTGTACCAATCAATTGTCTCCTAGTTGCCAGGTGACTACCACTGCACCAATCTATTTTGCCTCCTTCTAGTAAGCCTTTCTATAAGTCTCCCAAACGACCATACATATCATTTTCTTCTCAGGGAAACAAAAATGGGATTGCAGGTATGGTACCCTGTCACCTTTGCCAGGCATATTATGTCGTCACACTGTAGTACTATCTGTAGGGGACTCAACGCACCTATATCAGAGCCGAAGGTAAAGTCTCCACCATGTGTGAGTGGTGTTAGGAGAAAGTTTAGTCCTAACAAGGGGCTATTGTGGCCTGAACTTGAGTCTTGTCCGACTAGGTCCTAAGTTTTCACCATTGAACTAGTTACCTCATTGGTTCTCAAAATTTTCAACAACCTGAATAAAGCTCAGCTGCGTGGAATCCAATAGTAAAACCCTCGCATTATTTCTGCATTTCATCCCTCCAAATGAAGTTCTTGTACAATTTCCATTTCAGTTTGAAGGGAAAATAAACCAAAAAGTGTTAGAATGGTACAAAAAAGTGTTGTTTCACATCAATTATCACAAGTTTTCACTAGCAAAAAACAGATCAAAATTAATCGCTCTCATCGCGCGGAATGTCGTCTTCAGTAAACCTTCTTGAAGACATCTTAAACAAATTTCTCAGGCTATTCTTACTTTCCTTGGGCCTCTTATACCTCATGCTTGGATCATCCCGTGCCGGGAACTGGTGTTCCAACCCTAGTCCTGTTTCTAACTGTTTTGACACGGCCACAATCTCATAGGAATCCCACAATGACTCCCGAAAATCCCAATGTGCTCCGCTCTTGTCCTTAACCGGTGCCTTTTTCGTTGCCTCGAGCTTGAATCTACTGGGATTGCTCTTGGAGTTTATCCGGTGAGCATTGAATTTGGTGGCGGTACTAGAGCTGCTGGAGTGACTGCGCCATGCCTGTGCCACCGCCTTGAGGATTTCCAGGTCATGATGGTGATCTTCATCAAGCTCTGGCTTGTTCTTCATCATCTTTTTCTCTAAGAAACTAGTCTTTTATAGACCAAGTTATCTTTGGTATTGATGAGCCTCACATCTAAGACGTGATGAGAGAGAAGGTTTTGGACTTGTACTGGATTTTTTTGGACTTGTACTGGAAACTGATGAATGGACACTGCTATTCTGGGGTTTAGGGTGAAGATAGATATTTTTTTTCTTGATATTATGATATTATATGTAAATGACAACTAAACAGAATACCACTAGAGGGAGAAAATTTTGTTAGCTTTGACCTTTTTGGAACCCATATTCTCATTCTTGAGAAATGTATAAAATAGGTACTTTCCTTTATTTTTGTACTACATTTCAAATTTTCTGCTCACTATGGGGTAATAAGAAAATAAAGCTACTCGAGTTTGAGTTCGAGTTCATGTTCGGCTTGGTAAAAGTTCATCCTTGATTGGTTTATTACCTGACAAACCAAGCTTGATCATCTCCTGAAGGTCGTTAAGCTTTTAAACAAAGTTCGAACAAGTTACTACTCGGCTCCTTCAACTTACGATGTTTAAGAAATTCAAGCTAACCGAGGTCAGCATGATTAAAGCTCGTTTGAGATTGGCTTGCCTAAACATGGTTTAAAAGCTCGTTAAGCTTCCAAACAAGGCTTGAAGAATCCATTGCTTGGCAGGTTTATCACCCCTAACTATGCTTGTTTTCCAGTTGAAATTTGACGTATCAAGAGGGTGCCTGTCAATAGAGTGGTGAGACCACAATAAGTTTCTCACAGAGACAAAGCAGCGAAAGGCAGAGCAAGGGATATCATGTCTAAAGTTGAAATTTGACGTATCAAGAGGGTGCCTGTCAATATAGTGGTGAGACCACAATAAGTTTCATACAGAGACAAAGCAGCTAAAGGCAAGCGTTTGTACTGGTCGAACCTACCAAATTTTTGGCAACAGCCTTTCAACTTTGGGTTCACATAATTCTATTACTAAGTGCGAGCAATATTTGCAGCAGTGCTACATACCCAAAAAGTGAAATTAGTGGCTCAGAATATTATCCAAGTAAATCTGAGCCACTGATTTCATTTTCTTGGTAAAAATGGGTACTTAGCATTTTCCGCAATGTTTGTATCTACTGCACCTGGATCCATTAGTTTCTGTTTCTTATGAAATGACATGAGAAGCAATCAGTGCTAGGGACACAGGCAAATGGACGGATTCGTAAGCACAAAATATGCCATTGTTTGGAGTGATACCAAACTAAACTACAGTGACTGCAGAGTCTAACCCCACTATGATAAATTTCTCACTATGATAAATTTCACCGATAGCCGATTGCTGAATTTTCAATCGTATACAGTCACTAAGCATCAGAATAGATTTTCAAAAATTGAAGAATATACAGTGATCTTTCAAACATTCAGAAAGTGTATATCAAGTGCCACCAAAAGACCAATATGAAGGATGCAGCAAGAGAGGAAAAAGAATACAGAAAAATCAAAATCATAACCTGAATACAAGAGGCAACCCTGCAATCAAAAGAAGATTATACAAGACAGTACGCGATGTTTCTTAGCAGCATCAATTACAAAAAGCACACAGGTCACAACTTACTGGATCCAATTTCAGTATGAAATGTACCAAGAACTCTTAAGACTTCCCCAAATATTCTTCTACCCATGTCAAAATTCAGCACAACTTTGATAAAGCTTCAAAAAAATAAAAACAACTGATACACTTATAATATAAAATCACAGTGTCACAAGTTAATAACTAGAAAAAATCATCTGGCAGGGCTTCACCAAGTTCATTTGTACAAGAAGGAATTGAAATTCGAGCAACCGCCCCCAAAAATATTAAGCAGCAGCAGCATTGCTACTTTTTGCAGAACCAAAGAGACCGCAAATGGCCTCGTGCTTACGGATGTGATGAGGGCACTTAAAAAGCAGATCTTTGGCCTCAGAATCTCTACCCTCCTTAAAGAAAGATTTAAAAACATTTAGATAAGCTGAAATGGATGGATATTCCTTCACACTCAACGCCTTCAAGAAATCCCCAGCATCCTCCACTGTGCCGAACCGAGAAATGAAATGCACAAATGGTTCTGGAGAAGGCGGGTAGTTATGTTTCTTCATCAGATGAAGGAGATTTAGTGCTTCCTCGAACTTCCTTTTCTCTAAAAGCCTTTGAATCAAACTTTTGTATGTTGCTTGCCAAGGTCTCAACCGAACCTTGTTCACCATCTCCACAACCAACTGGTTTGCCCCATCTACCTTATTCTGACTTAGAAAACCATTTACCAAGACATCCAACAGGTCCGCATCAGCATCACAGTTTTTCTCCATCATATTTGCAAAGCAAAACAATGCCTTGTCAACTTGATTAGCGGCACAATGTCCTTTTATCAAAATAGTCCAAGTCTTTATATCAGGCATACAACCGTTTGCTTCCATCAAATCCAACACTTTACAAGCTTCTTCTAGTCTCCTAGCTTTACAAAGTCCGAAAACCATTTGGCTATAGGTGATGTTATCCGGCTCATACCCTAACTTTTTCATGGTCTCCACAATCTTGTCTGCTTCATCAAATCTCCCTACTCTTGTTAAAGCCCTATGAATCCCATCGTAATCGGACTTTATGAGTAAATTTCCCGCTGCCTCATGTTTATCCACAACTCTAAACACCAAATCCAAATCTGCATTACCACTCGTAGAGACGGTCCGCAGAAGAACACCACAATCCTGAGCCGATGGTTTATAAGGACCGTCCATCATAAGCTCGTAGAGCTCAACTGCATCCTTTAACATCTTATTCTTCTGAAACTGCCTCGAAATCTTTATGTACGTATCGATATCCATTTCATGACCCAAACTCTTCATTTTCTTCACCATACTCCAAAACTCCCCAATCGAATCGTCACGACCAAGAACCCTAGCAATAGCATTATAAGTAACACTACTGTGTTCATATCCTGACCACCCATCAACCCATTCGAAAAAACTCAAAGCTTTCAAAGGGTATCTTCGAAGCTCCTTCAAAACCCTCAAAACAAAATTATCCGACAAAGGAATTTTCATCTCCCCTAATTCTCTCTCAACTTCACGGCCCCAATCCGACCTAGTAACAACCCCAACCACCTTCTTCACAACATCACTCATTTCATTTTCCTTAACCATCTTATTATATAGTTGAGTCCAAGCGGTGACATCGGTAGCCATCTTCGAATTCCTAAAAACTCCAAGAACTGTAAGGTATGTCGCCTCATCAACGTAAAACCCTAGTTCTCTCATTTTTGCAGTGGTTGCCCAAAACTGCTTCATTGACTCCTTATTAGCAAAAATCCTAAGCACTAGACTGTAAATAGCAGAACTGGTTCTAAACCCATTCTTGTCACAAACCCAATTGAAGAATTTGGCAGCCTTTTTTGGGTCTTTATCCAGTTTCTTCAAAATGTAAACAACGGTTTCGTGGGTGAGTGTTGGGTTAGTGTTTGATAACTCGTGTTCTAATTCTTTTGACCAATTAGTGCCTACTATAAGTTCAAGAATCGAAGTGGGTTGTGTGGAGAAGAACAGGTTTTGATGGGTAGTGACGAAAATGGAAGTGTTGGGTTGTTTAGAGAGAGAGGGAGAGAGGTGGGAGAAGGGAATTGGTACCTGAGAATAGAGAGGGTTTATGGGAAGCCGAGTTGAGTGAACCGAGTTGATTAGTCGGAGATGACTCAGTATCGTCTTTGCTCGATTCATGGCCGCTTTGTGAACTTTCTCGCTCTCCTCTGATGTTTCAACGGAGAGTGAGGCCTGAACAAAGGGCTTTTCGAGGGTTTAGCCAGAATCCAAATCTAGCAAATTTGGGTCGGGTTTATTTTGTAGCCCGAGTGGTGCTAAATGGGTCAACTTTTTCCAAATTGTCAATGGTTTGCAAGTTTTTTTTTACTCAATTCATCAGTTCGATTATTTGAGCTCAATAAGTCTTTTGAAATAAGGTCAAGAATTTCATATCAATGCCATCCGAAACGAATTACATCAAAGTATAGGAAAGAAACCAAAATCACTCGAAAAGTCTATAACCACAACTATAAAATTTCGACATAATTGCGATCGGAACAATTAGATGCTTCTATTTAAGATGTGTTAGTAGCATTTCTCATTTAGCTCGAGTTCAGTTATCTGAAGCATAAATGAATAATTGCTAGTTATTGTAGCAATGCTAGTCTTTCATTTTTTCATTCTTTATTGCAACTCATACGAAAAATTCTCTACGTGGCAGGTTTTTGAAGACGAGAGACGAGCACCTTTTTTACTTTTAGAACATTTGTAGAGAAAGGCTAGACCCCCCTTTTATGTTTGTAGCATCTGTAAAGCCTATGAATAGGATTGTAATTGATTAGGCCTAGACTTCTTATTGCATTTGTAATACATGTACAAAGTCTCTACGTAATAATATTCTCACTTTCTTCCTCACTTGCCAACTTTCCACACTTCCTTTTTTCTTTCTTTGATATAACAGAAACTGTTTAGTTATCACAGATATTTACCATAAAATGTTGCAAAATACATAGTTCAGTGTAGATTGTGGTTGGTTTAGTAGCACACAAAAGATGGAGCTCCAATTCCTTGTTCCTATGGTGAACGAGTTTTTAAGGAGCCAAACATGAATCGAGTTCAAGTACATTAATTTACTTTTTTAGTATCGAGCCAAGCACTAAATTGTTCAACCCAGAATTAAATACTTAACAAGCTCAAAACATGTGTTCGAGTTTGACTTGTTTCTTAGGCGGATAAACGAGGTTTTAGCAAACCGAAAAAATTTAGCTGAAGCAGTTCGATTCATTTTACTCGTAGGAAATGCAGGAGGTTCAAGACTTATCGCCTTCTCTTTTGTGTATCAGACAGTTCACTTGTTTCAAAAGAACAAAAAAAAAAACTTGGGTTTATAGTGATCACTAAAACCATGCCTGCACAAAATAATCCAATCTTTGTGTCAAATGCCCCCTTTCCTGTTCATAACCAACTGCTCTCTGAACTGCTTGAAATCCATTGACTGGAAAGATGTACAAACATAATAAAGCACAACAAATAGTCGATTTCGTCTGCATGAACCAGTTTAATGAGGACTAAATCAAGGGAAAGCATGCTGCAGTATTCAGGCCAGTGAATACATGCCCATTCCAGGCATAAACAAGAAATCCACAAAAGTGCTGACATAAATGAGGGACATATATTCCAAAGCAATCAGTCTTCACTATCGCCAATACACGTATTACGACTATATTTACATGAATAGTTAACTTCTATAAATCCAGTATATGGACAATGAAATTTTGAATAGATAACATGTAAATGATGCATTAGGTATTTGGCAAAACATGGATATACAAGGTACTTGCCCGATGTCCCACCAAACGGCATTGTGTAATCGTCCACCTTATGCGAAAGAAAGATTGGCCCGGTCCACCAAGGTTATTTCCTAAAGCAGATTTCCAGCAGCACGAAAACAATTTCCCAAGCTATACTTACACAACAAAAATAAACGTTCTTCAGTCACGGAATCTGTTTCCCACCTTCCCTCACAAGTGAAAATACCTGCAGTTTCTGGAATATCTTCAAACTTTTTAAGGTAAGATGATTGTAACAATCATACCAGTAATCAACAATCCAAGTAAGATTCTGCAACCGAGTTAGAAACCTGAAACATTAACACTTTGCATATTCTACGATGACTCCTAATCTGTGGAATTCCCCGTACAACATTCCGTTTGACACCCCAACTTGTGTTCATCAATCCTCTGGCTACAAATTCTTAAAACTATGTGACGAGTTTCTGGGGAAAGTTCCTTCAAGAGATCCGATACAGCCTGTTCATTCCTCCTTTTTAGTTCATCCATCTCCTTTGCCTGCTCAACCAACAAATGCCCAAGTTTCTCCACAACGATTCTGACATCATTGGAGTCGATATCGTTTACAGTTCCACTATTATCTCCCAATTGATGGGGATTAGTATCTGAATTACTTTCATCAAGTTGTAAATCAGCGTTTACAGGAACTTGTTTCTTTTTCTTATTTAAATAGACCCCGTGCTCATCTTCCATCAGTTCAAGTGAAGCAACATTATTTGAACTCCCCTTCGCATTTTCTCCAGTCCATGATCTTTCCAGGGATAGGTTTGAAGGTCCAGGATTATTTGGAGAGTTTCCACCTGCTTTAATAGGTGAGTTGGACCAGTACTTCCGACCTGAGGGCAGTCGTTCCAGCTTAAGATTACCAAAGGGGGAGAGAAATTCATTTTTTGAAGGAGAAACGTCGTTATTGGAGTCTAAGGCAGAGATATCAGAAACCGCGACTTCAATATTGGCTTTATCTTGAGAAAGTTCTTTAGGTGCCCAATCCGGAATGTGAGAACGTATTTCAGAGGCGATCATTTCAGCAATAGCAGATACATCTTGATCAGTAATCAGGTCTAGCTGCTCAACCATTTCACTAGCAACAGAAAGTGCAGTATCGACCTCATTATCAAACGGGAAATGGATATTCCGAATATGACCTGGACCCAAGTGAAAATATCTCAATCCCAAGATTTTATATAACTATGCCTATTACTTTCTTGCTAAGAAACATAGATACATAAACAACACGACATGAAATGGACATCTAAGCTTTCCAAAATCTTAGAACACTGACATGTTGAGGAGACATAATACAAAACACATATTTTATAGTTGTATCTTGTAAATTCATTCAAAAACACAAGTAACATTATTATTTCGAAGATATGACATATGAGTCAACAATTAAAAAAGTATCAATGGAACACATCAATGAAAATTTTGACTTGGACGAACTTTTAAAAATTGCCTTATGGCCTCCTAATTTGTCCCCAACGTATCCTTAAATGTGTCCAAGCCTGTCACTAGGGAGTGCAACTCGAAATAATTTCAATAGAAAGGGACGAATATTTAAGCATGTTTCCTGTTCTTGTCTGACATGGATTCATGAGGCTTGAACAAAAGCCAAGACCAAAAAGAAACAGAGGAGATTGGCAACCTGTGGAATCTGCTATTCTTAGTTTCAAAATATTATAGTGTTGTGGCCCTTCCTTTGACCCTGCACCGTGAAGTCTCGACTTCCCTCAGGCACAGCATCCTTGGGTTCTGTCAATTCGTTGTATCAGAAGCTAGGGAAAAACAGCAAAAAGGCATATAGTTTTCACTTTTCAAGTGATTTCCCAAGCTTTACCTTTAGCATCAAGATTAGGTGGTAAGGATTGGCTTATAACTTTAGTATCTTCATCTGAATGGAGAAAAGGATCCCTTAGAAGTTCCCTCGCAGACAACCGGTCCGAAACTTTTGCAATACATTTTTCAATCAATGCTTTGACTCCGGGATCATTTACTTTTGCCAAGGATGCTGGTTTGATTCCCTTCAAAGAGAAAATAAAACAACAATTAAAATATCCACCTCAGGTCCCCAAGACTAGTAAGGACACCTCATCAGATATGTTTGTGAGCATTTAGGGCATTTCCAAACCATACTCTATTCTTCCTACCCACACTCCATTTCTTCCTCTATTTGAGAGGATGCAACTTAATAATCCAAATATGGACTATGGGGGGCAAATAGATCCCCCGAACTAACTTTTTCAATATAGAAAGAAATAATTGACCTGGGAATGAAAGTAGACAACGATTGGAGAAAAAGTTCGAAATGATGAAGGAAAATAGAGATATACAGATGTATGGTTGGAGTAAATATGACTATTGAAAAGTAGAGATGTAAGGTTGAACTGAATATGAATATTGAAATCTCTTACTTCACTTTTTAATATAAAATTTCATCTTGGTCCTCTGAAATAGAGTTTTAGAGGATATGATCGAAGATGTTTACTCGACTCCACGTCACGCCACAAAGCATTTTCCCAACTGAATGACTTTGGCAACACAAATACAACGGTTTCAACTAAAAGACCAATGTAATATATTGCCTCGACTACACCATGCTATAGATTACAGGAACACGAATTAGTTCAGTAGAACCTAAGTTCTTATGAGGACTGAAAGTACAAAAGACTTGTATCTATATGCATTAGGCATAAGTTTTGCTTGAGTTGTCATCGCTAATGGCTGACTAAATGTAGGGGAATCCTGTACAACAGATGACACAAATATGAATAATTTCAGCACAACGACCAATATGGCTGATGAGACTGCAACTTCAAAAAGCTAGAAGAGGTGAATGCAACACATATAAGCTCGGGCTGAGTAGGCAGAACATAATGGTTCATGCACCAACCCACCATCTGCAGACATTTATTCTTAAACACCGGAAGCAGACAGATATCATTCGAGGCGCAGATTTATCATGCTAAAAAGGATCAGTAGCAAGGAGAACAGACAAGGTGGGACTCTGGGCCATCAATCTAAAAACCACTCATTCAATGGAAATCTACTGAGAGAGAGAGCACTCCATATTTGCTCCATCCAGGACAACCCTATGTCGTCCAACAAATGCAAAGACAATTCCCAATGTCTTCTGAGGTGACAAAGTTAAGAGGGTTCTTTGTGCTCATCATTGAAGCAGTGGTATTCTGTGGGTATGAAGCAACAAGTCCTCATGGTTGACCAACTACCCAATCCTATCATAATCACACTGCAACCTTTGGACCGTTCTGGTCATTTATGGAAGTCCAATAGCTTCAAACCAAGCAACCATAATAAATATTCCTTACCTTTCAGTTCAAATGTAAGGAAGAAATATAAAATTTTACTGAGCAACCTAATATTTTCTTTACGAAGCATCTATCTTTTTTTCAACTGCACGAAGCATCTATCAGCGTACATAAAACTAGTTCAATGGGAATGCAACGGCCTTCACTTACCAACTGAAGAATACTAATTAGACAAGAGGATAAACGCTAGCCATTTGTCAAGCCAATGATTGACCAAAAAAGTACTACGGCATATGATGCTTTTTGCAACTTGTTGACGAGTCAAATAATCGAAAATGCCTTACACATTGCTTTACCACCAAAAAAGAGCCCACATAAAAATTCTGAACGAAAGAAATTTCTAGGGACTTCAAACACCACAAGTTGGCAATTGGACATACAATGAAAGGACATCAACACATAGAGGATATCAGGGAGTGGGAAAATAACTGACAAGAAGTCCTAAATGCCTTACTGATGTCACTTTCTTGTATATCTGAGCAGCATTAGCACATTCACCATAAGGGTACTCAAAGGTCACCAACTCTAGCAAGCACATTCCGAAGGCATAAATATCTACAAGCTCGTTGTAATCCTCCTCATAAAGCTCTGGTGCCATAAACTCAGGAGTACCTTTTCCACAAATACGCAATTGTTGTTACACAAGGAAACAATGTGATGATAATGAAAGCTCAATTAAAAAGAAAACAGAAAATAGAAGAGAGCACAAAGGAACAAACAACGAAAGAAAGAACTCCTCACCAATGACACTGTGAGCAGAACGAGCCTTGCCAAGAATGGCTGCGAGTCCTAAGTCTCCAATCTTCACCTCACCACTGTTTCCGTTAACAAAAATATTGTCACACTTTAGGTCGCGATGTATAACAGGTGGGTCATGACTGTGAAGATAGAAAAGGCCCTCTAAGATCTGCTTAGACCATTTCTTCACTGCTCTCAAATCAACACGCTTATGTTTCTTACGATATCTACGCAGACATATAGAAAAAAGTGAATTGCCTCACTCAAACAAGGTAGATTGAATTCATAGAATATGCCAATGTCGGAACATGGTAAACATACTGCCGTAGGGTCCCAGAAGTGAAAATCTCAGTTAAGAAGTTGATATGCTTGTTTTCGGTGTCAACCCATGAGTGGTAGAACTTAATAATATTCTTGTGTTTAAGAGTCTTAAGCAAATGAACTTCCGAATACAGCCGTTCCAAGTCTTCATAGTTCCGTAAGAGATCTGCCACCTTTATTTGATTCCAAGCAACTTCAATTCCTTCAAATGCATCAAATCCTCTATATCTAAATAGCCATGCTGATGGTCAAGGAGAAAACAATGATGATTCGAAAGCAATTTTGTTCTCAACTGCATATTATACCACAGCAAAACAAAATGACAACAAAAAGTCCATAGGAGGATACACTTTTTTGAACGCCCCTTTTCCAAGAACCTCTTTATACTGCAAATTGTATAAGAATAAACTCAGAAGAGAACAACACCAATGAATATCACTCCAGAAGTTGAATTTACAACGAAGCAAAACAGTAGTGTACTGTGTACCTTTTTTCACTTGAGTGGACTAATAGTGAAGGTAAATAAAACTGCATGGATAAGTAAATTGACAGGACATCCAATAGGTAACCAAGGGCCCATATTCCCCCAGATTTTCACTAGTGTTTTTAAAGGTCTTATTTTTCTTCTGAAATTTTGTTCGATTCTCCTCAAAGTCTTTAGTTTAATCATTCGTGTCTATGGGAGAAATCTAAAAAGTAAAGAGTTACGACCAAAAGCCAAAGAAAAACACGAGGAATTTTTTTTTCTTAAAAGGCAGTTTCATGTCATTTTGTTAATATTTATGTTTATACTTTTTTTATTGCTCTCTTCGAAATGCATGACTATTTCCAAAAATATTGACATAAAACTCACCAAAAACATAAAACATAACTACTGTTTCAGGGCAAACCATCCTTAGTCACGAAACTGTAGGATATACAGTGCTTGGTGCAATCCCATGCTCGAATCGTGCAAACAAAAAGGGCCTAAGCTCAGGATTCAAGTAACTAAAATCAATAATGCATCAATAATGCTAGGGCCATACCACTCCACCACACAAGCCTGACACTTAGTGGCGGTTACAAAGTAGTTTCAAAGTGGTTGGCAGCCATGCAGGCCGGTGTGGTTGGCGGCGTGGTGGTGTGGTGTGGTGTTTCCTAGCATTATTGAACTAGAATGATAATGTGGATAATTTTCTTTCTGCACAGACACACGCACAAACATGTAAATATGGCTATACATAAGTACTAACCCGACCGTATCGACCAGATGGGTCGACCTCAATATACTCTGTACCAGAATCGTCGGGGTCCGGTTCCGGTGACGAGTCGTGGAGCATTCTCGGACGATGAACAACGCCAACACAAAAGAGTTAAAGAGGAACCCAGATCAGAAACAAACCCAGGTAAATTTTGATTCCGCCTAATTGTAATACAATTTCAAATTTCGGACCACAAGTATCCGAAAATGAAACCCAGTAGATGAAAATTAGCTGCAATGAAGTGGGTAGATGTGTTTGTATATGCTTGAAAGATTGGTAGGAGAATGAAATTCGAGAGAGAGAGAGAAACGTGTGGACTGGTTTCAGTTTTCAAAATGGGCACGTTTGCAAAAAAGTTTTTTGCTTCACTTATTTACCATTGAAAGGAATATAAAAACAATTGAAGAAACTTGGTACTTCTGATGATTTTAGAGTTTACCCAGCTATTTTCTCGATCGATTTCTTACTTGTCAATTTTCCTTTCCTTCTTGTCGGGCAATCACAATCCTCTCATTGATAGGATCCGGGAGTGCTGCGAGCTCCATGCTGCACAGCATGCTATGTGGCATCTTCCGACACTACGTCGGCATCTTTCCGACGATCGTAGACGTCCACCGCGTAGAGCTTGACGAGTACTGCAATTGTATCTAAAATCAGCTCGATTGGATATTGTTAAGTGTCTCATCGGAGCACAAATAACTTGAAAAAAATGGGTTTAATGGTTTTCATCCAATATTTCAAGTTTTATGTGTTCTTGCTTTTTTAAAGTTATTTGTATTCCAATGAGTCATTTAACAATATCCGATCAAGTTGATTTTGGGTAAACTTGTAGTACCCGACGATCTCTACGCGGTGAACGTCTCCGATCGTCGAAACGATATAGGCGCGGTGCTGAAAGATGCCGCACAACATGCTACGCAACACCTCCCCGGTTTCCATTTGATATCTGTGGGGTCCACCCCCATGTGGATAGTGAAATTCCCCTCCTCGTGGAGTAGGCTCGTTCGATTTGCCCGACCCATATATATCATTGTGTCTCGGTTTGTTTGTGCTTGTTGTTTTTGTGCGTGAGGTGTAGGTGGTGGAGCTGGTGGAGCGGGTCATAGACCCAACAATATCTTCCCGGTCAATCTTCATGTGATGCAACATAGGAGTAATCACAGTCTCACTTAAACGAGTTAAGCCATATTTATTTTTAGAAGTCTAAATGTATTCATCATCCAGGCAAAAAATTAGGCTGATCGACAACAAAAAATTAGGCTGACCGGACAACAGTAAAACTTGAGATGGTAGGGTATGGCTTTCCCCCTTGCTTATGTATATGTAGAACAACTTGCTTTCTCTTCTGACTTAACTTTAGATGGAATATGCCTGCTGCGAAATGTACATGGAGCAGGTGGTTTCGAATATGGTATACTTAATGCAAAATTTTGAAATCACACGTCTCATTTTCCTTAAGGTAAACTAATTTATATAATTACTTGCAAACTTATCCAAACAAGAACTTGTGTGAATGTGTAGACCTAGCAAACATGTTTTTTAAGGCAACAATTTTCATACGCAGCCACAAGGGAAAAACGTGCTTCAAAGGTGTTTTTCTTCCAGCACACGGCGGTCAAAGAAAAAAAAAAGTAGTACTAGTTTGTGCATCACTGTGACATAATTCTGCAAAATCACGAGATCTACCTGCATAACATACAAATTCTTCACCAAGAAACGGCAAGACTTCTCTGTTTAGACGTTTACCAGCTATTACTGGGATTGTCGACGGTTCAAGAAAGCTCATGGTTCACAAGAAGAAACGTGAATTGATGAATGGAATTGTGTTGCTTCCATACACAGTACGAGCAATTCAAATTTGAATCACGGCACACTGTAGTTGCTCAACGAAATTACATCACAACACTAATTTTTTTAGCAAAAGTGTTGCACCACTTCGAACAAAAATTACCCTTATTGGCAAGCGTAACAAGCTTTCCATTTCTCCTCCCAACAAAAATTCCCATTTCAATACATGATATTTCCACCCAGGACCACCAAAAGCAATTCCGAAAACATTGATAACGAGACATTGATTCATCGAAAGGGGGACTAAAAACGCACAGCTTGTTGTCTAAGCAATGCAACCCTGCTCCACCATTTCCAAATACATATAACTTTCAGTCTCCCGTTACTTGTAGCTGTAGATTGCTATTACTTCCTGAGAGGATTCATCTTATCCCTCAGATAGTAAAGCTTAGCCCTCCTCACCTTCTTTTTGTCCAGCACCTTTATCTCCTTGATGTTGGGTGAGTACCTGACATCAATCTCTCATTTAGCAACACACAGGAGAGCAAAATATCTAATAACACCAGATTGTGGAAAAAGGACATGATTATACTACACAAAGGCCGCATCATATCATGTTAACAAGAATATCTAAAATGATTCATTCCAGTTTACGCAATTTGACTTTAGGATATTAGCAGCAAACTTGGGGCTCTTTCAGAAATACGAAACACACAAAATTAAATTTCGGTGGGTCAATGGCCATCTCAGAGGAAAAATAACTACCCATCCCGAAAAAATGGCTTAATAGGGAGGAGAAACGTAGAATTAGCTCTTTACTACAATTATTGTAAAACTCACAGCAATTTGAAATACATGTCACAAATAAAAAGTGAATTTTTCTCATCTAAAAATGCTAATTCATCTATGGAACTATGAATGTGATATAAGACTAGCAATTAGTGAAAACACTAAGAAAAAACAAACTTATAAGGTTTATTAAAAAAAGTCATGTTCTAGAGCTGAACTCTACAAGGTGCAGGACCGAGCAATTAATGTAGGGGTGAAAGCATTACCGAAAAAATGGAACTGGCCCAAAAAAGGACCCAAAAAACTGGGGTTCGGTTGATCCAAAGTAGGATTTGATCGGTATCGGTTCTGGAGTATAGGTTTTTTCGGTTCATGATTTGGTTTCGGGGTCTGATAGTTTTACCTAAACCTACTGAACCGAACCGAACCAAATTATGGGCTTCGAACGTTTTACACCGACATACAACCCTCTTCCCCGGTTTCTTTTATCCTCAACAATGATTCCATAATTGCCACCATCAATTGCGCCTCCGGCTTCTTCCACCTTGCCTCCACCTGCAAGGCTGCATCGTCGGTGATGTTAAATGATTGAGGATGAGCTATTGCAACAATCACCACTGTCAATGGCAGAAGAACAAGTGGGTTTCACATCCAAAGTAAGATGAAGAAAACCTAGGCTGTACAGGTGCTCCAGAACTTGGTTTTGATTTGATCCGATTCAAACGAAGCCATCGTCACATAGATCATTCTCCCATCGTCCGACACGCGATCTCTCGTACAGGGGCTTCTAAGGAGTACAGGCCTATTTCCAGTTCCCCGAAAACCCCGACCAAACCGATCTCCCCCTAACCGGCATAGGTTCTTTCATGAGATCGGTCGGTATCAATAGCCAAGATGTCCACCCCGAACCGATCGGTTTCGGTGATAGGACATCCCGAACCGATCGGTTTCTGTAATACATACCCCGAAACTGGCCAAACCGGAACCGATTACACCCATAGATTAATGTGGGCCTAGCTTAAGGATCTGGCCTTCACGAGCCCCAACCTTTCTATTTTCTAAGAGCACTAGAGAACATGAGCCTTTTGGTGCCTAAGCATGAACAACTTAAACAAGCATCCTTCTTAACATTCTCCGGATGCATCTTTAATTTCTGAAGAGACATGGTCTAGAAAGTATCTGTACTTTCCTCGTGTGTTTGAACTACACTTATTTCCTTCAAAGAGTTCGTTATTCCCCATTTTCTTCTCACAGCACAGAAGCTCAAAATCCAATTTTTAATTTACATCTAGAATAATCTGAAAATGGTTTCAGTTTACTTACAGGGGGAAGAGGGATTCTACCCCTACTCCTGCCACAAGCCTTCTTAGTCTAAATGTAGTATTTAGACCAGCATTACGCCTTGCTATAACAATGCCTTTGAGGATTGAAACACGCCTTTTATTGTCGGGCACCTCCTGCTCATGAGAGGTTTGTAACATCACAAATCAATAGACGCTCCTCACAAGCAAACAAAAACAACAAAAAAGTCCCCCCAAAACTTCAATTTCCATACCACTTTGAGCTGGATGATATAGCCAGGCCTAATATCCGGTATTTCTCTCTGATTCCTCACTTCCTCCACAGCCTCCTTATCAAGAATCTGAAATGTCATACAAACCAATCTAAATCATCAGATAATGTGCTCCTTCCATATTTTAAACTTAAAGGTAACAAAAATATGCATGCCTGCATTATGTGCCCGGCCGTTTTATCAAGCCTTTTGAATTTGATGCGTGGAGGAACACCAGATTCAGAAGAAGAAGCTTCTTGTGCATCAGAATCGGCTGAATTATCTGTTGTGGAGAAGCATCTGCTTGATAAAGTTTGTAGTGCCATGGATTGGTGAAAAAGACCTGGCTTAGGACCACTATGTAACAGTGAGACTGAATGTCTACCACCAGTATCATATGATGTGAGCAAGCTTGTTTTGACACTGGGTTTCGTCTGACAGAATACAGCAAGAAGCATCAGAAATGCGGACTAATTCTTCACAAACAGAAACCAAAAAAAAGCGTGAGACTAACATCAACTTTTCTGATGGACAACAAAAACCATGGCCTTGACACTTATAGTAAAATGTTAAAATCCAATTCGTTACCTAAATTAATTTAAATTACTTGTAATTTAACATCATCGCAGGCACAAATAGAGGCAAACACAAGGATATGGATACTACGTTCTTCTTCCTTCAATTCAAGGGAAAAAAAAAACTCACCAAGAACACAGGGATACGGATATTTAAGTTTTCTTCCTTCCATTCACAATTTCAAAATATACAACTCACCAAGTAAATAGCAGTGTAACTAATCAACCAAAACATCTTGATCAGCACCAAAAAGGCAAACAATTAGTCGCCAAGCAGTGCCACAATTAAAGTTTTCTATTGAGTGACAGAAATAGAGCAAAAAGGGCTGCGAACAAGACAAGCGGAGCAAATAATGAGTTGTTAAAACTTGGATTTAAAACTTACTGAGCTTAAAAGCATTCGAGCTTCTAATGTATCACTCAAGCCAATCTCAAATGCAAGTCAATCACGATTTGATCTCAGTCTAGAATGGGTTGTTCTTGTTCATGCTTGGCATGAAAACTTAAGGATCTTAAAAAATGTATTGAACATGGTTTGTCCATTATTCAAGATGATCAAGCTTTTAACAAGCCTAACACAAGTCGAGCTTGAATAGCTTAGTTCGTTTAGCCCGTACCAAATAGAACAACTTCAGGAGCTCGCATGGCAGCTTTTATCCTTAAAAGCGGCTGGAATGGCAGATAGTACAAGTTTCGCATTAATTAAATAAAGAATGAGCGATCACTTAGTGGGGTGTTTGGCGCCGATTTTTAGGGTAATTCTGCATTTTGATTTTGATTTTGCATTCTGGAACTGCTAAGCATAGAGATTTTGAGAATGAATGCATTCCAAAGGATCTAAAATTATGCCAATGCCGCATAATAACTAAGGTTTTAGAGCTAGATACAAAATTATACAGAAATTCATTTAAAAATGAAAATTGAGAGTAAACATGAGGCGAACCCATACCAATCCCAATGGTGAGTGAGAAATGAACTTGCGAAGGGTTGGGAAGAGCAAGTCATTCGAACAACCAATGGAACTGCCAACGAATTCAATCTCTCCCACTCCATTTCCAGCATTTCCAGTTGAAGAATAAGGTTTTCTCAATATAGAACCACCAATTGTTGAATGGCCTCTCGTCGAACTAAAATGAACAACCTTTGAGCTGTTAATGGCGTGCCTTCTCACCGATCGAATGCTCCCGTAAAGCGATTGCATTTCCCAAATCAAATCTAAGTTTGAAGACAAAACTCAAACCAAATTCAGATTATCAAAAAAAATCTGCGCGTATAAATAACTAAAGAGACTATCGTTAAGCACGTACTACTGAAAATCACGCACCTGAGATGCGGATTAAGAGAAGGGTTGAGGTCGCCGGTCGCGATTCTCGACGATGAAGATGACTACTGATCCTGTTTAAGAGAAGGGTTGAGGTCGCCGGTGGCGACGATTCTCGACGATGAAGATGTCTACTGATCGCAGCTTGAAAAACCCTAGTGCCAGTGCCCAGCTACCTGATGATGAGAGGTTTATAAGATTATGGTAGAGTGGCGAAATTGCCCATCAATTTTTTTTTTATTTTTATTCTTGAGCTCTAGTAGACTAGTTTAATTTGTTTAAAAAAAATTCCATATGCAATTAAATCTCGTTTGATAGTACATTTCAATTAGTTCTATTGGACGAGAAATTGTAAATCACATAAACCATTATAAATTATAAGATATAAGTAACAGAAAAAAAATGACAAGAAACTCCAAAAAACGAATAACAAATTGGGACGCACAAAGTATACAATTAACTAGTTGAACTTGTTTTTTTAGAATTTAACGAGCTTTAGAAATATATTAGCTTGTTTATGAGATGAGTCTATCTCAAACAAGCTTTAGTTGAGTTTTTTTTGGGTAAATAGCTTTAGTTGAGTTGATATTGAGTAACTTGAATCTTCTAAACATTATACCTCGAATGAGCTGAGTAGTAGCTTATTCAATCTTTTCTCAAACGAATTTTTAAGGAAAAGTTTTATAAGGACTGTTCACGGGGCGGGTTTCATCGGGTTCAACCCCATGGAAAAATGGTCGGATTTTTTAATAGGCGGCCCGATTTTGACCGAAATGAGTTTTGGGTTCCGACCAAAATGGGGTCGGATCAAACAGGTCGTCAAGACAAATCAGTGAACCACTGACCAAAAAGAAAACCTATTACATCGAATCACCTGTTACGAAGATTCTCGTTTTTAGGCGAAGGGGCCACAGCTTTGGGGAAGGGGAAGGGGAAGGGAAATATTTGGAGAAATATTTTTGAGATAGTGTTTGGATGAGTTTTTGGAAAAAGTAATAATTAGAGAGATGTGTAATAATTGGAGAGAGATAGAGAGAGAAATGAGAATAATGATTGGATAAAAAGGTATGAGTAGAGAGAGAAATATGATTAATAATTAGAGAGATGAGAGATGAGGAAAAAATCTTTTTAGAATTTTTTTTGGAAATATGAAGTGACCAAAGGTAAAAGGGTGATTGCTGACTAGGAATAGGGTAGAAAATTAGTAGGATTTTTCAAAAGTTCGATTGGGTTGGGTCTTATCTGGGTCTTCTCCCACAACCCGACATCCGACTGACGACATTTTTTTTTCAAAAGATAGACCTGATTCCGTACAACTGGGTCACTCAAAACCGTCTGAGAAGCTATTTTCGGATCGGATTGTCGGACGGGTTGGATCGGTGAACAGCCCTACCAAAGGTTCATTTATTAACCCCAAAGCTTGGGTCATGATTAGGCTAACAAGCGAACAATGTTTCTTAAGTTATATATTTTTTTTTTAAGTGGAGTTGAAATTCGTGTTGGCTCATTAAAAAGTTGTTCAAAATCAAACTTGAACGTTTTTTAACATTTTGCTACTTGTGTAGTCGTGTTGATAACCTTATAATGGTTAAAGATTTCAAGCAACCTAAGCTTGGCTCGTGATTGACTTGATAGAAGTTTATTAAGTTTGACTTTTCTTGATAAAATAATAAAATTAGTTTTTCATTTGCTAAAATGGGAATTAAAATGGTTTGATTTTAACAAATGGTTTTCTCATTTGCTAAAATCAACCCACTTGATTTTATGGAATTTTCATTTTAGCAAATTGGAAACAAATTAAACATATTTTTGAAGCTCGTTTAGTTTTTGAAGATAATTCATTAATCAGCTCGTGGAACTCATTTGACAGCCTTGAGTTTGTAGCTTAAAGCATGGAATGAAAAGAATATTTACAACATGGTATGAAAAGAGTATTTACAACAAGCATATGCAATGCTATTATATATACTAGCACCAGAGCACGTGCGCTGCAAGTGCTTGGCAGCCAAGCAAGTGCTTGGCGGCCAAGTAACTGTGGGCTTGTTCGGAGAGAGTGATGTCCAATAGTGCTCAAATTATTGCAATCTCTGTAAGTCATAGCAAAATGGAAACAGTGTTCTTGTGAAAATCCAAACATTTAGCATAGCTAATCTAGGCATAAGTTTTTATCACAAAAATTTGTAACGCAAGCTCCAGATAACTCGATAATGTCAACGTCAACGTCCATATAGGGATAACTCAATTATGCCACTTTTACATGAAAGATAAAGTTGGTGATCGTCCTTTTAGCTGACCAATTCTCTAAGTAGATCAAGTTATCCCTATAGTCAAGGAAGAGCAAACCACCCATCTTCTTGGTTTCCCCCCTCCACGGCTCCACCTGATGTTATTAAGTTGAATGTTGATGGTGCTGTTAATAAAACGGATGGTTGCTCTGGTGTGGGGGTCGTTGCTAGGAATTATCTTGGTGATCATGTCTTAGGATCTGCCTCTATTCCGTTTGCCGGGTTTTTGTCTCCACGTTCCATTGAAGCTTTAGCTTTTCGCGAAGCTCTTGTCATTGCAGTCAATCATGGATTCTCGAACATCATTGTCGAAGGTGCTACGAGTGGTACAAGCATTAACTAAAGATGGGAAATCCTTCTCGGACTGCCGTTCTATTCTTGCTGATTGCTTGGTGCTTGTACCCTTATTTTCATCTTGCTCTTTTATTCATGTTAAGCGTTCTTGTAATAGGGTTTCTCATCCTTAATATCTTGCTAGTCTCGCCCATGCCGATGTTCGGTCTTTGGACAGCTCTCATTCGTAATAAAATTCTTTATCTTCCCAGGGGGAAAAGAAAAAGAAAAAGAAAGAGCAAATCACAAAATTAAAAGAAGTTCAATCAATTCCATAATCCAAACTGAAAAAACTGACATTTAGTCAAACAACTCGACCCACGAACAACATCAGTAGGTTGTAAGTGTTGATGTGAGTTGATTGGTGTGGGGTAAATGGAAGAAGGCCTATTTTGGCCAAAGTAAAAAAACATGCTTTTTACTTTTTTGGGTTTCAAAGAGTCATGGAATTCAGCTTAAATAAGCAACTTTATAATAAGCAAAAAAAAAAAAAACAATTACAGTTTGAGAAGTGAAAAGCAAAAAGTACAAAAAGTGGCCAAACCAATCCACTTTTTACTTTTGTTTTTTTGTAAAAAAAAATAATAATAAAAAGCCAAAGCTTGTTTTTCTACTTTGACCAAAATAGGCCGAAGTATCAGTTCAAAATTTTTTTTTACCAAAGTTCTGCTGTTACGTTCTTCCGCTAGCAACTTTGGCAATCGAATATTGTCCCCATTGTCTCGTAGGTCTTTTTATGAGAAATGTTCCAAGAGATATACCAACATTGTTCTTGTAGTCACAACACTTGTTATACCACATTTTCCCAAACATTTTATATAATAACCTTCAGAATAATATGGCAAGAATATTTAAAACATTTATTCTAATATAAGTTCTTATTCTAATTTATTGTGTCAACTTTTCATTTTCCACAAGTGACCTTAAAAACCCGACTTATTAGGTTTCCAATTCAACTCATCCCACTCCATGAGAATACATACTTTGGCCCCATATCTAATTCCACAGCCAAATCATTGTGTGATTACTGAACGGAAATTGTTCTGAATTAAAGCTCGATCTTGGGTTGTGCAACTTGTGTTTCCACACACATCGCATGTGCCCCGGCATCTAACGACTTTAAATGGATATACATTGGACAACAAGATTGACAAATAAATCAATTTGACCCCAACCTTTCAGCATGATTTAGAGCCACCACTCCATTCTAAACACTATGCATACATGTACTCTTTTGGTACCTCTTGTAGATCTTCAAAAGCTGGCAACTGGGAGTGCTTGGCTTGTCTAATTTGACTCTATAAAGCAACCCAAAGAACAAATACAAGATTCATCTCATTATATATATAGCATCATTGGAATCAAAACTTTGTCAATTTCCTCTGGTTTAGTTGATTGCTTAAGAAGTTCACAGCCACTCATCAATGGCTGTTCGTGGGTTTCTTGTGGCTTCATTTCTTCTGTCTTGCTTGGTGGAGACTTGCTATGGTGTGACCTTCTCTTCCCTCCAGAGTATTCTTGTGGTCACAGCTTCACCCACACCAGGACAAGGTTCTAAAATCTCTCTCTCTCTCTCTCTCTCTCTCTCGTACACAAGTATTCAAGTCCTAACAGCTGTTTGAATAAAGTCCTGAACGAGGGAACTATGATACCAAGAGTTAATACATAAGTTAGAAACTTATTAGATCAGCACCTGGAAAAGGAACAAAAGATTTTCATTGAAAAAGGATGCAATTTGAAAGAAATAAACAATTCAAGTGAAAACAAAGGTTTACTTGTTAATGAGACAATGATTGATCTTCGGTTCGAGTCTTACTGCTGCGACTGGCAGCTTCACTTGCCTATGTTACCCTTGTACATGTTGTTAAAATAGGCAATAATTCCTTTTCTGTTTAGCATTTCTTGTTCATTGAGTTTCCTCAATTTTTGCAGTTTATCTTGTTCAAGATGGTTTTTTTGTTTATAATATTTATTCGAGATGTTATCAGCTCAAACAAATTTAACGACGAAATTTGATATCAACCCTCTTAATAAGTATACTTTTAAATACTGGCGCTTTTATGTGCATTTGCTAGCCTTAACTTAAAATCATTGGTGGTTTCAAGAATTTATTTCAATTGGGTTTCCTGAATTTTGCAGTTTTTGGTCAAGTAAATGTCGATAATCTCACTTCGATTGATCCTAAAAATGCAGTATTCGAAGCAGGGCAAGACCAAATAACAGTGACATGGTCATACAACCAGACCTACCCATCTGGTGCAGACTCCACCTACAAAACCATAAAGATCAAGCTTTGCTATGCACCAATTAGCCAAGTAGACCGGTCGTGGAGGAAGACGGTGGACAATCTAAACATGGACAAGACATGCCAATTTAACATCATTTCCAAGCCATACAACAGCACCTCCGGCAACAACTCCTTCACCTGGACAATTGGAAAAGACATCCCCACCGCGACTTACTTTGTCAGGGCGTATGCTTATACAGCCTATGGGATTGAGGCTGCCTATGGCCAGTCCACGAATGCCCAGAAGACCACCAACTTATTTGAGGTTAAGGGGATCAGTGGGCGTCATGTTTCGCTTGATGTTGCGTCAATTTGCTTCTCGGCTTTCTCTATTCTGGCCTTGTTTGGGTTCTTCTATGTTGAGAAGAGGAAGGTGAAGTAGTCACAGCATAGTAACTTATACTGGTCTTAGTTTTGTAAGGCTTGTTTGATTGTTTTGAGGTTGATGGGACGGTAGGTGTTTTGGTGGGGGAAAAACTTGTATGCTAAACGGGTACCGTCACGTGATACCCGCCAGCGCATCTGAGCCATCCAAGCATGTTTTGGATGGCCTAGATTTGTTGGGGTAAATTTGCCCCCAAAATTTATAAAAATGCCACCTTCAAATCTGGCCTATCCAAAACATGTTTGGACGGCTCGGATGCGCCGATGAATGCCACATGGCGGTACCTGTTCGGCATACAAGTCTTTATTGTTAGGTGGGGCTTGATAAGCAGTTAGTACTTTTATATATAATGTGGAAGATCTGGGGTTCTTATGAAAGTGATGTAAAATACTGTCTTGTGTCCAATATATCGTAAGAATTCTGCCATTATTGCCATTTAGTTCAAAGAACATGATTTAATTCAACAGATCAAGATGTAACATTGGAATTTTTGGAATTGTAAGGCACTAATATGGTTGTGTAAGTTCAAGTGAAAAGCTGACAATTTTGTTTGTGCACATCCAAAGTAGATTCTGCAAATTTTCACTTAATCCTCCATCACCACGGTCATCTTCAAATCCCAATCAAATGAAAATTACTAGCCTTCTCACCAATATTTACCCCTTTCAACCGCTTTCATGCGTTGTTTGATAGATTCATTTAGTGGTTTCGGAGATCGCAAGAGGGAGTCAGCTGCAGCAACTAGGTTTCAATCAACGTCTAAGAGTACAACAGAACATGAACAAACTTCATCTGTTAGCCCACCTCATGGCACTTCCAAATCTATGGTAGACACATAACGATTTAGTGACTACTTCTACATTTCAGCAGTTGTTTACAAGTGTGCTTCCCTGTTCGACAGAGCAATTCAATGTTTAAGGTAACTAGAAAAGAATCCAGAATGACTATGAACTCCGCTTCATTGCATAATTTACCAGCAGCACTAGCTGCCAAGTCAAAACAGTAAAGCATGCGACAAAGGGAAGTTTATTACATTTAAAGATAATAAAAGAATAGTCCGATCAAAAGACATCCAGCAAACTGAAATCCCAGCTGGCCTTGGAAGATTTAGAAGGCAGCACATGCATCACCACATCACTAACTCCCTGCTAATTTCAACTATTCTGGCAAGGGAACCCACTTCAATATGGAGGACTTCAATGCCTTGTAAGTTACAACAATGTACGTTCGATATCATTTTGGGTGTAAGAAAAAAGAACAACAGGTAGATTCTTCAACGCACCGATATCTTGTACAGCTTTTCTAAGGATTGAAAATCATCTCAGTGCTTTTCATTCGATCATTCCCAAAAAGCAACAACCTGTCATGAAAAACATCTACATGGCCAAAGGCATCTGTGCCAGGAGGGCACTCCAGGGCCGCTTCAAGGACTCGGTGGTGTACCCCATGTGAGTCGATAGAGTGTCCACCCTTATGATCGTGTCCAGCTAGGCAGATTTTCACGCAATTATAACGGTGTACCACATCCATGACTTCATCGTAATTCCACAGAAGTGCTTCCTTGGACGATGCACCTGGATCTAAAGGCAGATGGCAACAGACAACAACTTTTTGCTTTGATTTTGTTGCATCTTGAAGCACGCCATCAAACCATTCTAACTGTTCTTTCCCAACTGCTCCGTTGAACATGAGGAACCTTCTCTCCAAACCAATAAGATTTTCCGGACTATTCTTGTCTGAATTAGGGTTTTTCTCCCCAAGAAATTTCCATGCCTCTATGGTGTTCGGATGTTCTTGAGGCCAACCAATGGCACTAATATCATACCCATCAAGGACTACAAATCTATATTCTGGGACAGGTGAAAAATCATAGTATGCATGGCTATCAAGAGTTGGAATTTTCAATAATGGAAGCAATTTATCACGAGGGAGATTGTAAAGGCAGTGATTTCCAATCATGTGATAGACTGGGCCATTGAATATCTCGAATTCACGAACGACTTTCTCGACGGAAGTGAGAGATTGGTCTTTGGGGCAAAATCCATCGACTATGTCCCCAAAGTTGACAGTGAATTTAAGCTTTGGTGAGTTGTTCCATTTCTCTACTGCCCTTTGCAATACAAGAATGCTGTGACGATAATACCTACGAACACCAAGGAATGAACGGCCATCAGGAATATCAGCATACTGAACATCTGATATAACCCCAAAAGAAAGAAGAGGTTCCTTCCCCCGGTAACCCATTAAACCATTTGCAGAACCCATCGTCAGAAAGTACTAGAAATCCTATGAAACAGGAAGAATAAATTTGTTAATGAATTATCATAGTGCAATTGAACTCCTACAGTATGTAATCTTAAAACATGCCACAAGCAACAAGCAACAAGTAAAATTTCTTTATCAATGGCATTCTAAAAACCAATAATGATTAACCACTATTCCAATTGCTTTCAATCTCTACCCACATACTGTAAATGGAGAAAACAATTTCAGCTGACTGATACTCACGTCAATTAAGAACTCCCAGGATGACACTCACCACTAAGTACCTAATTGAGGTAGCGTTCATTACCAGGTTGTTAGTTGTAGCACAATTTAACATCCTTCGGTTCATGCAGAAAATGAGTGTACAATGTGGAGTGAAATTGTAATTTTTTTTTTTCAGGCCATCTGAGGCATTTGACTACGATGTTTAAGCAACAAGAGGATGGAAATGACAAAATAGCATATTAGCTTGTCTTTCCACTGCCAAGCAGTGAAATATCATGGACCAGAGTTAAAAAGTAAGAGCCTAAAATAATGTCTGGCAATAAACTCATGCCATTATAATACCGTCCAAGGTCCAAGATGATAATATGGCCAGTGATTAGTGATGAGAATTCGAAACGTGTCAACCCAAATTACCTTGTTCAAAACAGAGATTCAGTCATTATCAACTTCAAGAGCTAACTCCTAAGGCAGTCAAAATGAAAAGAAAAGGCGAAAAGTTTAAACTTGACTTAAAGAATTATTATAGCACAAAAGACCCATAAGTTGTCGGGTTTGGAGCGTAGAGAAATCTCTTCCCAAATGTATTATTCGAGAAAGTTACCATGTGAAAAATTAGGGAAAGTTGTGAAAATACAGACTAGCTTACCCTACCAATTGAAGTAAGAATCATCCCTAAAAGCCAATTTAACCATTGTGCACCAGCTAAAATCAGAAGTAAAGATTTTTATGCCAAACATACATTTGCTTGCAGCTTGAACCCTCAGGCAAGTCTCCATAAGCTCCACAGAGGGGAATTAAAAAGTAAAAAATTACGACCAAAGCAAAAACAAAATGTTTGAAAGAGCTGTCTTTATTACATTTTATCCAAACTTTTCAATTTCGGTCCATATTTCTATAATTTTCTGATTCCTCTCATTTCGTAAAACATTATCCTGAAAATTTTTGACGGAAAACTGAACAAAATATCACTAAAAGTCAATAATAGTAACCCTAACACTATTGGATTTCTTGATTCAATGTACATTATCAGCCGTACGGAATCAAACAAAAAAGAGGGGCAGGAACATAGACCAATCATCAATCACAAGCTTAATTGAGATGAATATCAAGCATAATAACGAATTTACCTACTTATCGAAGTTACGTTATCGCAATGAACAACAAATTACACTACGGAAATAGCCTAAAGCACAAGTATTTGAATACATGAACCGATTTGAATAAAAATTAGTGGTGATTGCAGGGAAGAATCAATCCAATTCAAAGAGATCTGCGTACCTGCAATCGCCGGAGCTATCTTCTCCGTTCGTGGCGAATATATATACAGCTATACGTAATTCGTACGGAGGTAAAACAGGATTCGTAGGCCACGTGGCTGGTTTGATTTTTGCCACCCGTTCTACATCAGTCCGTCCGTAGGTACCGACGACAAGATTTTGTAATCTGTTGTAATCTGAATGAAAAAATGAAAAATAGAAAGATTGGATCGAGCATCTATACATATTAGATTGAGATGAATTTCGACGAGCCCATCAGATTTTTTTTTTTAATTATTGAACGGATTGGATCATCCGTGCGAGACACAAAGTGGACCCCGCGTGCCCGTCAGTTCATGGTCAGTGCAGAATCTGTCGGTCCCTTTAGCATTTTTGCGTTCCATATAAATTGCATAAAAAACTTAGTATATTGTTTAATTAGTACTACTATATTATATATAAGTAATAGGATTATGAATCTTGCTCAAAGTATATAAATTTTAGGTTTTAATTAGTTCTACTAAATGGAGTTTTTAAAATCACATAAAACCCTGTAAATTTCACTCCCTGCGCCCCGCAAATATAGTTCACTAAAAACGTGCATTTTTTTTTAATCCAAAAGTAAAGTAATTCCGTGCTTTTAAAATTTTCTTAAAACAAAATTAAAGATCTCAATCAGTTCTTTAATTCAATGTCAAGAACATTTAAAACTTATGCACATAAGTACTTTATTTTTTGATATTAAAATTTCTAACTTTTTTTGTAGTGGACTGTCTTTATCGGACGGATAGAGTAAATGATATTACAAGAAACTTATAAATGGCACGAAATCCTCAAAAAAGACTAACACAAATTGAGATGGAGGAAGTATCATATTCCACTTTCAAAAGGAAAAGAAAAGGAAACAGTAGTATTCGCAAAAGAAAAATGAAAAGCACAACCCTTGGGCAATGGATAAAATATAGGAGGGTATAAATTTATTATCATGTGTCTACTAGATGGTGGTTGTCAAGGCCCTTCACAAGATAGGTATTCTTGATACTTTTTTTTGTTTTATTTTCGTTATTTATCCCTCACCTCCAACTCCTCTCTCTTCCCCCAAAATTAAGATCCCAAAAAATGGAAGCTATTGATTCGCTTCATCAACTTTAGAAGTAACACAAATATTCACACATAATCGTACAAGGATGGATCCGCAGCATTCTAATACAATATGAAGAAGTCGTTTGATACATGTGAACTTCAACGTACAAAATCACTACAACCAACATATGACTCGGGGGCGGATGCTTATGGGGCACAGGGGGGTCACGTGACCCTCCTGAAATTCCAGAAATCAATTTTTTTTTTTTTTTTTTTGAGTGTGAAAAATCTGAGTCGTTCAATAACCTTGAGATAACTATTCGATTGCATTTGTAAAAAATCAACTCAATCGGGATAATTATTGGTAGTTGATCAAATCTTTCGATTTTTCATTCAGAATTTAGGACCCTAAGCTTGAATGAATTTCGGAGAATAGTTTGATAAATGTGTGCTCGATTTCATCGTGATCTGAACCGTAAGTCTTATTGAGAAGAGTATTGATAGAAAAATTTCTCTTGATCCGACAATGATAGGTATCAATTCAATTCACATTTTTAAAATTATCTTTGCGTTTTGATAACTATACATGTCAGATAAAAATAATTTTATTATATAAATTCTCTTCACAATAAGCTTTACAATATCTATGATTCAAGTCACTGGAATACCCGACACACAATTTTGAATTTAGGGTCTTAAATTTTGAATGAAAAATTAAAGGATTCGATCAAGTACATATTATTATTCAATTTAGCTGAATTTAGGCAATTGAAAAATCATTCTGAAGTTATTGAACGGCTCAAATTTTTCACAACACCAACAATGACCCCCCTGGGTGGAATTCCTGAATCCGCCACTGCATATGTGTCCCTTTTGTCCAACGTATTTTTGGTAATGTTGCCAAAAACTCTCTTGAAGATGCACATGTCTGTTGCTTAAGCATAGAAGCAAGTTGTCTAATTTCATCATAAAATGAAATTGCCCATTACTAGTACTATGTTTCAAGGCATTCATAATTTTCTAGACTTCTACCTCTAAATTAATCCAAGGGTTGGTAGGTCTCGTTGGATGGGGATATGGAATCCCTTGAGATATTGCTCAAGACTTGAAAAGCACTTTTGTGTTATAGCACTAGACCATTAGGGCAAGATTTAAATCTCATCCAAATTAAGGGCAACAAGTACAGGATTTTGGATCCCACGTCATTCTATCTCCTATCCCACCCTCTAAATCCCACATAACAAACAAGGCTGGAGGGTTTTGCTCCCACCGAAAGTCTCAGGTTCAATTCCCCTTACCAGCAAACTTTTGGGACTCAGTTGTTACCTCCAAGGCCCCAAAATTAGTCAACATGCACGCAAGCTGACCTGGACATCCGGTAATAAAAAAATATATATTTTACCTCTGAATTAATCATTGGTGAGCGTGAAATTCCTAGTTGAGTGCTTTAAACCTTGAGCTATTCACATCTCACACAAACCAAAGAGGTCTTTCCCATAAGATAATTAAGTGTAAAATGAAATCACAGTACCATCGTAAATTTGTCGGCAAATTATTTTTCTCCCACATTATGAATCTAATCAAAATGTGCTGAATAGTCCCAGTAGCAATTCCAGCAAATATTACAGGTATATCCGGAGAGGATACTGGAAGTTTAAGACTGTACAATTTGTAACCAAGTATGACATAACTGCCTTTCTACGAAAATATGAAACTAACTAAACAAATAAATCACCAAAATTGTTGAAAAAATAAAATCAATTGCCAAGCCGATATAGAGAGAGTACAACAAGTAACTATGTATACTAAAGCTTCCTATGTAAGTTAATATAACGAAAATGTCTTGAAGGCCTTCTCCGGGGCATGACAGAATCACATCAAAGTAGCAGCACATATTTTGTTGTTAGGACACTCGAGCAGCACAAAAGAGCAGCTCCGCTTAGCTATATGAGATTGGCCTTCCGTTGCTACATTTATCAAGGATCTGATGGATGAGTTTGTCAGGTAATCTTTTTGTTGCCTGCAAATGAAATCCAAATAACCGAGATAAAATGAGCTGAATTCCACTCAATGAGTATGTAGACATGTACGGATAAAAAATTGGGTTAGTTTGTTTCACATATTTTGCTTCGGCTTTTTGAGACAGTTTCTAAAAGCTAATTATGAGAAGCATCAATTTCGATGTTTTTGGATTCGAAATTAAGAGTCAGCTTTGTAAACACCCACAAGTATTGACAAACACCGACATGGAAAGAGCCTCATATATCAAAGAAACTAACCTGAAAGTGTCTCATGTGCAGAATTGGCTCACAACCGACATCTGCAATTAGTTTTCCTTGTCGAGTTTGTGTGTTGAATCGCCCAGCTTCATAGGCTAAAAGGCTATGTTTTTCCTCAGGCAATTGGTGGCACACTTTCAGGAGCGAGCTAAGAGAATTCATCTGGCACATAAAAGTAGATCCAAATTTAGAGCCCAACACTTAAACATTGAACTCTGAAACAGATTAAACAACTTAGAGATCGAAAAAACGGCCACATGCCCAAAACAATCAATTGTAGTACAGTACAGGACCAGGGAAGGTGGCAAATAAGTCATTGGGTCGGACTCGCATGAGGTCAGATAGGTCAAATTTGAGCAGGTAAGCATGATGACAAGGATGACAATAAATCGTAAATTCCGAGAGGAACAACAATGGATGCTACTTCTCAAAGAAGGCTGCTAGAACCTTAGAGTGAGGCAAAAGGGTTCGATTCAACTGAAAAACAAAGCCAAACCCACTAATGCAGGATTGGGTTTGTAAAGGTTTGCAAGTCCCTCAGGGTGCTGCCATATGTAAGTAGAAATATCAAACCACAAACCAATTTGGTAATTCCCTTCAGTAAAGATAGTTTGCAAAAAGGATGAAACAGAAACTAATGGTGGAAAGCTCAGATGTAAGCACAAAAACACCATCAAACTGATCGTGATATTAAATACATTCCTCCAGGCAGGATGGATAAGTACTCTATTTGGCAAACTAATAAGTACCATCAAACTAATACACGCTTTTTTCTTACTTAAGTACTCTATTTGGCAAGAACAAGGTAATTCACTGTAAGAAGTTATTGAAAAAAACACATGCCTCTCTCTTGCAGCAGTACATCAGGAAAAATAGGGATCATACCATACCACTTTGTCCATTTCCATGAATTACAAAGTGAAGAAAGAAACGATGAAAGCATGCAACCATCATGGGAACCCAGGAATTAATATGATTGAATGGCTTTTAACTTCTTTTTCTTGTCTTCTCAACAGTTTAACAAAACTTACTGGTTATGATTAGAGTATTTACATCATGTAGCCATTTCATCTATTGGGCACTTTTAAAAGCAGCAACCTGGGGAAATCTCAACGTCTCTAAGCTCGTTTCACTCTATTTTGCAAAAGCCATTGTCTAATGGCTTTTAACAGCAACTTACTTATTACATACACTAATTCACTCCGGTAGAAGAATAAGAGCCTACGAAGCCAGTACAATATAGAATAAACAAATGCTGACCTTCATGTAAGGGCAGGAAGCACAGCCACCATGAATAGAGCATCCCTCTCCACTTGCGACTCCAGGTATAACAGGGACATTCATGAATTCTCCCACTTCACCTAAGCTTAGGCCATGAGATGAAGTACTTGATGCCGTTGTGACCGAGTCAGATGAGACAGGAAACACAATCTCAACATTAACTTTTGGTCTCCCAGCAGATGGCTTAACAGACCCCAACAATCTGCGAACTGTGGCCACAATTGAAGTTACCATTCCTGATTCTGTTCCCAAAACAAATTGAAGGTGGTCATTGACGTTCCTATCGAGAGCCTGTTGTACCCTGTCCCTAATAAAATCTAATATATTTTGGGTGGAACCTACCACCCCCATTCCTCTTCTTTTAGCTTCCATTGCCAGAGAGAACATTTCTCCAGGGACCTCAAAATGAGCAGTTAGAAACGCATCACAATACATTTCCTTTATCTTGTCCACAACTTCATGTCCAAAAAGGTGATGTACAATGCATGTTCCATCCTAGCACAAATAAAGGAAATTAATCAGTCACTCAAGAGCAATATGAGTACGTTACGGCGGCTATACACCATATATAGCGGATATCTTCTTCTCCTCTTCCTTTTGTTTGGACATGTTTTTGGTAGGTTACTCTGGCGCAGGGAGGTTGGGGATGCAACTTGAAAATAAACATGATTATGCAAGTTCTTCTATTTATGCAAATCAAATGTAAAATGTGGTTGTGACAAATGTAATAGGTACGGGCGTTGACAGTGTAGGGGTTAAAAGGCAATTCGTGTTACAATGCAATAAGTGTACTGAACAAGTGGCGGAAAAGTGATCCAACAATAAAGCCTAGCAACTGAACGTAGGTGAAACAATCTGAGCCTAAAGCTGTTGCATATGACCTTACTTCCCCTCAATTCTTTTTTTATCCGGGAAAATCTAATATGTTGTATCCTAAGGGAAGCGGTGGGGTTTGAACCCTCACCAAATGAAGTACCCATTACCTGCCCAACAACTGGGCTAGGAGACAACTTCAACATCCATCAGTTCTACCTAATGGTATTCTCAATCACTAAATTTGTGGTAACCATATCTAACCCAACCCAAAATGAACTTGGTGGAGTCATACGCCTTTGTGCAGTTTTCCATGTGTGCAGTGAACAAATAACTATGAGAGAATCCTTTGAGAAGCATCTAACCCCCAATTTGTGGCAACCATATCAGTTCTGAAATGTTGTTGGCAGAGTCATTCACATTCGTGCCATTTTCCAATCGTGCAGTGAACATAATGAAAGCTTTGCATTTCTCAAATTGCCAAAATACAAGAACTTCCTCAGCTCGTCCACAACTAATAAAAAAGGCTTAAAATGCACATCGAAAACTAGAGGACAGATTGTATATCCATACATCATTTTACATTCAACACTGAGTGAGTTTCAATTATCAAAATTGGAAATCACCTGATAATAGTGCAGGCGAGGCAACAACGATCTAATTGTATCTCTATTGTGTTCAGGATGAATCTCAGCAATTTCATCATCCGCCATCACCGTCATCTGTTGAAACAATTCCATTATGTTTGCACCCATGTAGGTATCAGGCCCATACCACACATTCAGGTCAGGTAGTTGAGCAAATGCCTGGAGGGAAAATAACATATCAACTTGAATTATAGAAGGGGATAATAACCCCTACCGTAAAGTAAACCAAGGCATGAATTAGAGAAAGGGATATCAACTTGAATGATCTAAATGATGCATATCACCAACCTGCAGAATGGTTGGTACAACATTGGAAGAAGTACACGTAATTGTAGGCACAAGTTCATGAGCATTCGCCTTTGTTTCCAAAGATGTATTTATATAGACAACATGTAAAGAAGGAGAAGCCTTCGAAGCTGCCTCAAGGTAGTTCATATATGCAGGATCAGAAGCAGCATCAGCCAGAGAGCAACCAATTCGTTCACTTGACATCCTGTACACGCCAACCTGAAAAGAACAAGTCAACAACCAGATATAGGAAGAAGAGTAAACACAAACACCCTATCCTACAAACACTAACGATGGATGAGACAATCAGACAAAGCATCTCAAATCCCCACAGACCCAGAGCCAGGAAAGCAACATTACTCAGTAAAACTTCACACCTGACATGAAATCAAAATCCTTAACTGCAGTGGACAAGAGAGATCCACAGCACAGAGTCTTCAAATGTAATAACCTCTAGTGGGCATTAAAATGCACAAAAAGAAGAGATAAACACATCTAAGCAGTAAATAGACAGATATCTTATCCAGTAAAAGCACTGGGAAATACCCACTAAAGGAGAGAGCATGGGAGACGGGTCGACAACCAGACATTTCAATAACCTAATGAAACAGATTAATATACTCTGCCGGATTTGTATTACTCTTCCACTCTGAATAACAACACATAAAAAACGAGAAAGAGACTACCTCTGAGAAGCCAGCCTGGTCCAGAATTGCACGTACATTTTCCGACATAAAATCAACACCAAGAACTGTGATAAATTTGCAACCAGCTTTTGCCATCTTTACCGCCGAATCTGCCATAACCAGGGAATCAGATATATGGATGTGAGGCCAATGCTTCTGTGCAGCAGTTAAGACACCTTGGACCTCAGGATCCATGTAGAAGTGTGCAACAACACCAATTTTCTTCTCCATTAGCACATTGACAAGTTCTTGAATCTTCAACTCATCAGGTAACAAAAATCTTGCCTGCTTTCAGGAATTTCATCAGGTAAGTAGCACTTCATAAAAATAAATAGGTGCACAATACGTATGTGTTGAGCTCTTTCTAGCTAATAAAGCACACTAGCACAGTTCCGATATTTAGGTTCCTTTTATCAAGCACTGAAGAAAACTCAAAAATCACAATGATTGTGTATGCCAATTGTTTTCAACAAAAAAGGGTTAATCACTGAAACGGGTAAAGAACAAAAGCAACAAGTTTTTGGGCAAAAATCTAGACTCCAGAAGAAGAATCAGTAATAGTCCATCTAGCCTAAACGTTAGCCTAGTGATAAACTCTCTCATTGCAACATACTCCCTCCGTTCCAAAATAAGTGTCCACTATGAAAAGTCGTGCCATATCAAATAGAAAATGAAGCACTACCGTGTATCATTTTTCGAATTTTTTCGCACCGAATTAAAGTACTCATCCATTACTTTAATTCGGTGCGAAAAAATTCGAAAAATGATATACAGAAGTACTTCATTTTTGATTTGAAAAATTGCAAGAGAGAGTATGGGACACTTATTTTGGAACGGAGGGAGTATTTTTTTATTTGCAGGAATGTAGCACTTAAGTACCACTATCTAACCGCAACAAGATGTGAGGCTATATTTACAGGGCCCACAACATGTAAGACTATATTATTGTGATCCACCAAGTAACTAAACATAAGTAACAAAGACCAAAACATCTACAATGGGTATTAGGTTTTCTAATATTACCTAATGTGATGGCAAATTGGCAATATTTCCCAAGAGAGGTTCAAGACACGGGAATCAGCCTCTCCGTGAAAAAATTGGGGTGATGCTACCTAACAACTACCACTCCCAAATCCTTTTAAGTAGGAACCTTGTACCTAAGTATGAACAATTATAAGATTGTCAAAGATAGAGAAGAGTTGGATCTCTCATGAGAAAGAAGAATCTAATGAAGGCATGGAGCAAGTACATGTCCAACATTACAAAAGCATGGACATGAAAGCGACTTTGCATTTTGTCATCTTTTAGGGCCTGCATTTGTGTAATTTTGAGGATTTCTCTCTCCTTTTTTCTAAATTTGGAGATTGGAGAGCAGTGAGTGATCAGTGATGTCATGATGTGTATTTCAAGTACTTGATGAAATTTGCAATCTAGTATTTTGTTTCGGTGGACTCCATGTCCTCCTTTTCTTGCATTTCTTCTGCCCTTTCTTCTTGTTGATTATTAAAAAGAACTAAAAGGAGGTGTCTAAGATAAAAACTCCCTTTCACTGAATATTCTCACTTCAATCCAGAAAAACAAATCTTTGGCAACATCAATACCAATGTTTGGTCTACTGCAGCAGATATATTCTGTTCTTATATTAGCATCTTTCAATGTCATATCTTACATTTAAGACAAAAGTAGAGAGACTTGTTCTTGCTGGTGGGATGATGATTCCCCCACTGTTCTAAAAGAAGGTCTGGAAGGCCGAGTACTAGCCGCCTAGGCGCTAGAAGGCTTCTCGCCGACTAGCCCGACTAGGCACCGAGTACTCGGCCCTAGAAGCTAGAAGGTGCCCGGCCGCCTTGGGAGCGCCTAGCAAGTTTTAGAACCTTGTTCCCCCATTCATTAATAATATGATATTAATCATTTTCCATTTACATAAGCCTTTTATTTATCATAATTAAACTTCACACAGAATCCTATCCTATTATTTACCCACCGAGATTCTTCTTTCAATCTCCGTTATGCCTACTGCATCCTAGAGAGCCTCCATTTCTCTATGCCCAGATAGTTCTTATAGCCCCTTATTCCGGTACGCTACCCCCCTCGAGTAAATAGGTTATGATTGGTCGTTTGGATTCCCTTAGGGAAATCCTCGTATCTCTCAGCAAGGCTATCTACTTGTAGGTTCCCTCATATCTGCTATCGCTTGTAGCACTGGATTTGAGCATATGCCGAGGATGTGGCCGCATCAGGCCCCTAGATTTTTCCTATTTTTTGAGGCCCCTAAATTTTTATGCCCTTAAATTATGTATATGAAATAATATTAGAAGGAAAATATCCAATAAAACTTAGGGTCCTATTTAAGTGGAAGCACAAAATAAGGCCCAAAACAATGGTGGCAAAGATGTTTTCAAAGTTAGTCAATTAAAATTTATACTGAGCAGTAGTATATTTGTCCTAACTTATTTAAAGAATAAAAACTCTAACTTTAGTGAAGGATGGTTTACCAAAAGAAATAAGAAAGCCAGGAATTGTTCAATTGTTTGAAACCAATGGGTGATTTAATGTGTGGATTGCTTATAACTTTATAGTTGACCATACCAGTTGCAGTTGTCACCGCTGAAAGAATCTTTTCCAAGTTAAAGTTAATCAAATCTTAATATTTTTGCTCCGAAAAATCCGAGAAGAGTGATGTTTAAGTAATGCCTTTGAAATAATAGAATAATTATCCTTTTTTTTTATTTAGGGCCACATTTCAAAAACTGCGTGTGCATCGGCCCCGGAAAACTCAGAGTCCACCCTGATCACTTGGTAACAGTTTACCGCTGATCGCGGCACGTGAAAAGGGCTAGGCCGCGTGCGGATATCCTCCTTTCCTCTCTTAGGGTCACCCCTTCGATTAGGGTTCATGATAAATTTATTTAATCACTATAGCAATTAATTATTTTTTCATGATTTGAGCGGGGTTCGCCTCGCATTTCAGCACCTTTCGGTGATTCAAATGAAAATCCTACAAATTTCTATTTCAGAAAACAATAACATGAGGAAAAACTAAGAATCTCTAACCTGAGCTTCAGCATAGCTTCCCTTCGCCTCGATCCCCTCCGCCGTCACAACCAACGAAGGAAACGCCTCACCGGGCACCTTCCCCTCTCTCTGAGCAACCAAACCCTTAGTCCTCTTCTGCATCCCAATCAAAACATTACCCCAAGTATTCACCCTCGAATTACTCCCCCCGTGTACTAACCCACCAACAACACCGCTCAACTCCCCCAAATCCTCCATCCTCAACCCCAAAACCTCCTCCGGCCTCATCCCTTCCACAACCCTAATCAAACAGTAACAAAACCCTCGTGTAATCTCCGAATCGCTGTCGGCTCGAAACCTCATTTTGCCACCGCTATCCATAGTCACTTCTAACCATACACGGGCCGTGCAGCCCATGACACGGTTCGAATCGGTTCGAGCCGCGTCGTCGAGTTGAGGGAGGAGGGTGGAGCAGTGGAGTAAGCGGTTTAATCGGTCGAGCGGGGAGGATAGGGATTGGAATTCTGAGATGATGTGGTCGAGGTTAGTTTTTGCATGATTATTGGTTTGGAATGGAGACGGCGGCGGCGTGGTCGCTATGCGACAGGGGAAGGAGGGAGAGGAAGAGCTAGGGCTTCGATAGGAATGAAACGATACGCGATTGAATGATTTGAAGAGGGTGAAATTGAGACGGGAGGTGGGGGGAGGGTTAGGGTTTCGGAGTTTGGTGAAGTGAGAGGAGGGAGACGACGCGGCTATTGCGGCGGAGTCCATTCGGCGGAGATTCAGCGGGATACGGCGGAGAGAGATGAGAGAGAGAGAGGAGATTAATGGATATGCATGGGAGAGAGAGCAGAGCATTTAATAGAAGAGAGACAAGGTGGAGGAGGAAGGCACAGAGAAAGCTACGTTTTCACGCGCGAAAAGGAAAAAATGAGCGGAAATTTTGTGAGGGGATAAATAACTAAATAAGTAATTAATAACGGTTCAAGTTTGAGATTTACTACTAGTACTCCCTCAAGTTTTAAAACTCAACAATTAAAACTCTCTTAAATTAATTTCTTTTTTTGTATACCGGGCGGGTAACATGCACATGTGACCAAATACATTAGTCTTTAACGCTTGCATCTAGCCGCAAAAGTATATTGGACAGCCCAGATCGAAAGCCTCTCTCTCCTCCTCTTTCTCCCATTTCTCTCACATGTTTCTCTCTCCATAATCTGGACCGTCCAAAACCGAAATGGACACATGGATGCGACGAACCCGCTCGGCACTGAAAACTCGTTCCTTAAATTATACGGATCCTAGAAAAGTCACAATTTACCCTTACTCTTCAATTATCAATCTACCATGTTTTTTTCACCTTAATTGTCACGTATAACCTTTTAAATACCACCTTAATTAGCCTACTATATTTTTAAAGATCCCACTTGAGCTATTTCAACCCCAATTACTTCCTACTCTGCAATCACTCACGATTCCCTCACGACTTCAACCCCAATTACTTCCTACTCTGCAATCACTCACGATTCCCTCACGACTGACCCCAAAGTTAGGTTTTTTTTTCCCTCCCTCCATAGCCTCTTCTAATTTTAAGAAATTACCATTAAATGAAGAGAAAGTGGTAATTTATCATGTCAGGTTTTGCTCACATTACAAGTTCTTTCCAAATTCCTAATGTTTGCTTACAGAAAGAGTTTATTGTCATCAGATGAATATTTTAAGGGGATAGGTATATGAATTTAAAACATTATGGAAATTAAGTGAAAATCAGCCATAATTGAGGGGGTATAACATAATTTAACCTTAAGAGTATAGTACATATACATGATTTGTAAAATAGTACAAAGATTCATTGTAGCTGTAACACGAAGCTCGTGCTATAGTTATAGCCAAACATGCTCTATAGTTGGAATTTGGGGATAGTGCAATGCACCATTCCATTATGCATTTGTTCATTTCCACGATGAATAACTCAAATTTATCATTTCCACAACGAATAACTCAAATTTAATCTGGTCGTCTGTTATTTGGATTAAATCAAAATCGTGCATTGTCGAAATCAATGACCAGATGTAATGTACTACACCGTGTCCCTATTATTGGACCTTCCTCTATAGCCTCGTACGGAGTTTTTTTTTTTCTCTTCAAATTGAGTACAGAGGGAGACGTTTAGTTAGATGCTCCTTTGATGCCGAGGTCAATGAAATTTATTGATCGATTGACAAAGAAAAAAGTACAGTAAAAGAGGAAAAAAATTGACGTGTCTTTATGAAGAACAAAAGTGTGAATTGTATTTTTCCAGAATAACCCAACGAGTTCTGTTTTTCTTTTCGTCCAGCGAAACCTATAAACTACGAAAACTTGACGCAAAACTAAAAAAATGTGAATTTTTTTTAATAAAAACAAAACAAATAAACCAAAAAACTAGTTTAAGTTATTTTGCCAAAGTAGGCCTTTCCGTTGGACGTACTCTTAGATTATTATTATTTTTTTAAGTCCAAAACAATCTTAAAAACCTTGAAGTATTATTATTATTATTATTATTTATTATTATTATTATTATTAGTAGTAGTAGTAGTAGTGCCAAAACTATTTTTGTTAATACCAAAACAATTTTGGCATCATCATTTTTTTTAGTTTTATATTAAATAAGTAACACACTTTTCCGAAAATGAACAACGCGGAGGACTATGACCAACTCAACCAATTGTGTGCAGTTCAATTAGATCCGTGTAGACAATGGGATACGAGTCATCGAATCCCAATTGAATCTCAACAACTCGATACGAGTCAATCGAATCTCATTGAATCTTGTGGGAGGTAACACGCAGTTATTCTCTCTTTTGTTTACAACTAGTTGTTCTAAAAAATCGTAATGATATTTTTTTTTATCATTAGGTAATTACTCCTATACCGTAGACTTTATTGTTTTGCTCAATTGTTAAATACTTGTACACGATTGATGTGATGTTTTTAATCGTGGTGATATATAAGAATAAAAATTGATATATATATATATGCTTGAGGGATATGGGTTTTACCCAATGGTTGAACTTACTAGCAACCAACAAAGTGAACTTGTTTGCTAAAAGAAAAAAAAACAAAAAAAAAAAAGTGAACTAGAGTAAGCTAGATTATGCGTACGAAGGACCAGATTATGCGTACAAAGGTTTCATGTACAGAAAATGTACTAATCAGCTCGGGTGGGTCCCACACGAAAGATCCGATCCGTTCATTCATTTTAAAATGATTTTTCGAGGGGTCCCGCGGGAAATCAACTCAATCGGACGTGTCTAAGTGCTTGATCCAAAATTCTCCAGTTTCCTTAAAAAAATTGAAGGAAATGGGAGGATTTTGGATCAAGTACTTAGGCACGTCCGATTGAGCAGATTTCTCCTAAGCTCCCTCGAAAAATCATTTTAAAATGAATGAAAGGCTCGGATCTTTCGTGTGGGACCCACAAGTGGGTCCCCGAGCCGATCAATACATTTTCGGTACACCAAACTTCTGTACATGAAACCTTTGTACGCGTAATCTAGTCCTAAGATGGTGGATAATTTGTAAAGAGATATATTGATAAACAAGAAGAAAACTATTTTGATATCCGTGAAATTATATGAATATTTCTGCGAAATGTGTCTTGAAACTTATTCGACATTTTGTGCTCGTTAACCATTGGGTTTGGTGGACACTTATTAACAAGACCCTATATTTTGAAAGATTTTTCTATTGTCGGCCCAATGAGCTGACAATACGGACACGTGAAGACAAAATAAACACACATCTCTATACATTTTTACACATTTTTATACATTTTTTTACACATTTCAATATATTTTTAAATCTTAATGTGAGCCCAAATGGGCTGATTTTAGAATTTGCTTATTTTGAATGAAAAGTCTTCAAGACTAAAAGGTGGTAAAAAATGTTGAACTTGGCAGGCTAGTAACTTTCTTTGAAGCTTACCAAGTTGCAAACAAATTGAGAAACCCCAATTTTCCATTCAAATGGACCTCTCCAATAATTTTCTATCTTAAAAATGAAAGAGTCCTCCAACTGACCACTACCAGAAAGCTCTCCACAAATCACTCTCCAGTCTTCCAATATCTGTGAAATGTGTGGCTACGCCTTTTCAGCTAATTCAATACATAAAGATAAAGTTAAAAAAAAAACACTATAAAAGGACATGCAAAGGGCAAATATTAGCAGGTGTTGATGGCTGTGGACTTTGCCACAATCTTCTATGGTGTCAATGTCACAGAACAGATTTTCTACTTTCGTCACAACAGGATAATCTGCCCAATTTGATTTGGGCCACTTTTGTGTGAGGTCATAGTCTAGGTCACTTTGTTTCTGTATAGAATTATCAGTCTTTTTTTTTTTTTTTTTTTTTTTGACAAGGTCTCCGAAACTTCACCCTAATTAATTTTCGATACGTTCAAACAATTTTTCCGTCTTAATAAGTCCTACAAAAATTCTAAAGGAGGAGATAGGTATACAATTTCGCTCTAGCCTTATATCTTCCATATATACGAGAGTTCTATGTTCGGGGCTAACTTGGACAACCTGCTCTTAATAAATTTACCTATTAATAGAGGCAAAATGTATTTGCTCGGACCTGAAGACAGAGTCGTAGTATACCTTGATAATTGAAAATAGGCATGAAAATTGAAAATGGTGAGAAAATCTCAAGTGAACACCTTAAGGAAGGAAATAATACTACAAAGGGAAAAAAAAAAATTTAATGTTAAAACTAGTGGATCTCCTCTATTCATTTATTATTTTACGATTCGAAGTATCCATGCATTTTCAACCCTTAGATGATGTCTACATATTTCGGTATTGACTGGAATCTAGAGATATAAGCCACTAGTTTTTTTTTTTTTTTTTTTTGTGGTCATACAATATACATCAGCGGAATTAGCGGGGAAGTTAGTAGAAAGCAACCAAAACGGATTCGATGTCTCTTCATAAACTCGAATCTCAGACCTACTCCTTAGAATAGAGGTAAAAAGGAAAAAAAAAAGATATAAAAGGGTACATATGGTTTGAGTCTCCGACTCTCCGCATCTACATAATCGAATCGAATCGAATCGAATCGAATGAGAATCTATGGATGATTAATTGTGTGGTTGCATACGTTAAAAGAAATGTATTTAATATCGTTGATCATACGATTATTAAGCAACAGTTTTAAAATATGACAAACTTGTCACTGATAAATTCAAGAGTTAAAAAATATGAAATCTCATTGACTGCGGTAGTTTCACATTTTCAATTTTTTTGTAGAGGCGGATCTTCAAAGGAGCGTACGCTACCAGTGTAATTTCTTGAAAATTTGTACATTGAAAGCCCAAAAACAAGTGTACAATATAGATTCAACTTTTACAAGTGCTATGACCAGTGGCGAAGCCAGAATTAAGAGTCTCGGGGGTCGATTTATAACGGAAAAAAATTCAACATTAAATATCTTTCTATTCCTTACTCAACAAATAAGTAAAAATAAAAAAAAACTATCAACGTTCTTACATTCCATAGTCAAAGAAAAAGTCAAAATATATTTTATAAGATTGATCATCCATCAAAATAGAACAAAAGTAGTTTAACAATCTATCAAAGTGTAACCCGGCGTGTTCTCAAATCTCAGAAATCAACTACGATTGACTCTAAACTAATATAACTGTGGGGTGTCCAGGGCCCACCCCAGCCATATATTACCTCTGCCCCTAGTTATGATCACACCTACAATAAAAGTGGAGTATATCTTTAGTTTGTACGTTATTTTAATATCCCTCCCTCCCAAATTGTGCCCCCTACGAAAAAGTAAAGTACTTTCGTGTATTATTTTTAAAATTTTAACACAAAATTAAAGTACTTAATGAGTTTTTTAATGGGTCCATTTTTTGGAAGGACATAGTAAATGGGTCTTTACTTCAATAAGGACATCAACATTTTCCTTAATACCAAAAGGACAAATTATCTACACATTCCAAAAATGACCCGTGCCTAAACCCCCAAGCCTAATGAAAGTTCTTAAACCTAAACCTCAGGGTACCCTATGAAAGTGCCTAAGACCCTAGAGCTTCAATGATTTTTTTTTTTAGTGAAACGGTGGGAGTTTGGTTAGAGCACTTCTAATCGTCTGATTTTGTCCCACACATCAATTTGTTCCACACAGAGCCCATCAATTTGTCCCACAAGTGATGAGAGAGAGAGAGAGTCAGAGAGAGGGGCGGTCAAATCATGTTGGCCAATGTGTCGTCACATCAGTTTGTTAAAAAATGGGACAACTTTCGGGTTTGACAGTGATGTGTCGTCACATCAACTGCCGGGGTTGACGGACATGGTGGGCGAGTGATGGGCTTCATTAAGGGTATTTTTGTCTAGTTTTTTCATTGAACTCAAAATTTTTCTATCAATGTATTGGAAGCATTAAAATAAGTTAAGTTGGACTAAACACCTTTTAAAGCCTTCAAACTTGGCCTTTAGACCAATTTTCTGTTCTTTTTAATATGGTGCATGTGACGCCCCATGTAGACCACTGGCCCAGTACCCTGATTTGATCCACAAGCCACACCACATGGCCCAAAATGCTTAAGCCCAAGGTACTAGTAGTAGCCCACATGGTTTGTTATATACCCAAGACCACTCATGTAAACAACCAATGTGGGACTAAACACCATCTATTCCCAAACCTGGGGTATTACAATCTTCCCCCTTAAAGATGCAACGTCCTCGTTGCATAGTCCCAGCAACCTCCCCTGGTGTCCGTGGTGGCAGAGCACATCTTACCTACCACTTGGACCAGGGCGGGGCTCTGATACCACAATTGTCACGCCCCAAATCCGGAAGCATGACCGGCCGTGAACCAAGAGATAATTCTTGGAACACGAAGCCTAAACAAAAATAATAAAAATAATAATAATAATTTTTCACAACCCAAATAAATCAAACTGAATCCTGAATTATAAAATTAAATTGGAAACCAAAACCAACATTTTTCTAGCCAGTGAACAATATCTCAAATTCTCCATACTCCAAATTTATTAACAAAAATTCTAAAGAAACAAAAGTGCGGAAGCTGATTGACATGACTAAAAGAAAATAAAAATGCAAATGCCCTAGAGGTCCAAACGGTGGGTCCCGACACTGTCTCAGAGTCCACTATGATGCTCCCCGAACTAACCTGAAAAGAATGCGGAATAAATCCGTCAGCTCACAGCTCAGTGAATAGTTAAGCATGCTATGGGTTAGAACACAACGTGACATACATTTTTAGGAATGATAGTGAGAGCTCCAAAGAAATGGTTTCAAGTAACAAAGGTCGGTGGCTCAACAAGTGGTATCAAGGAGATGAATGTCCGATTAACGAATAACAAAAACAACAAGCGAATCACAAAGAATATGCATTTATACAAAGGCCAGGAATACCAGAACGACGATCAACAATAAGTAGGAATCTCAACCAAATTATGTGGGAACCATAATAATAATAACCATTGCCAAATGCCAATTATTTTCTCAGAGCTTTGCCCGTTGGATCCAACACCGAACTTAAAGTCACCTCAGGATGGCGCCTGAGTCTTTTCCCTAAGCCGATCCGGAATAGGGTCACAGGGTATTTCACAAGTCTTTTCCCTATCCGTTGAGCACTAGAGTCACAGGGTATTTCACAAGTCTTTTCTCTAATGGCCAAAGTCACCGCAGGATGGCGCCTGGGTCTTTTCCTTGGACTTTCACAAATATAATACATGGTCCCAACACCAAAGAACGATATTCCAGAGATACCGTGGAATCAACGCACAGACAATAAGAAAATTAAAATCAACCAATCAACTGCAAATATTTCAATTAACCTTGTATGCCAAAGGGTACGTCAATCATCAATAAATGTCCAACGAATAAGATAACGATTATCCATCACAACGAATAAAATAATCTGTCAAGAATCGATAGGCTCAAGAGGAATCCAAATGAAGGGATCACATGCTTAACCACTCACCTGGGTCCAAATGTAACGCAACTCGGATACGCAAAAGGGAACTAACCTGTAGAAAAAGAAAGCGCAAGAAAATAACAACTAGCCTCAGCATGATATCGCACAGTACCCTATTGACACCAAAATTAAAACTAAACCCAGGAAACCCAAACGATCAGTGAATACTTGACACTAACTAAATTAATCTTAAAACCCAATATGTTGATCTATTCCACGTACACCACCAGGCACCCCACTCTTCCTACCAATGCCAACACCACATGTTCTCCATTTCTCATAAGAGGAAATTTAATTGCATAATCACATATGAACCAAAGCCACTGAACATAATATTCTTTTCTTTCTTTATTTTTTATTCCCCACCAATGAGACCATCATCACCCAATGCAGCTCTGCTGCCACGTTCAACACTCCACCATTTCTCACTTCATGCACCATCTCGCACTACGACCATCCCGCACCACGACAACCAAATTACCCCAGAAAGTTACGGTAAAAGCCAATAATAAAACAAAGGAATTGTGCAACCCAATAAACTGCTTCACCCTCTCAACCCAATTGATCCAACTAATGGGAAGAATACTTACCAACTCAACGGAAGATCGAGAACCGGAGTAAAAGACCACCGAGGAAACCCACGCTGCTGCGGCTCTCTTTCTCTCTTTTCTGCTATACACTCTGTCAATAGCCCTAATAATAATAACCCTAGGAATTTGTCTCCAGATATAACTCTTCAAAACTAACTAACAGTCCACTCCCCAAAATTCTATCTAATTGCTGTTCATAACTACCCACTAATCACACACCCCCTAAATTATAGCCAACTAATTAGTCAAGGTAATTAAAAGAACGTCTATTTCTATAATAAAAATGGCCTAATAAAAATAATCTACTAAAATTAGCCTCATGCCTTCAAACATAATATACCCCGATAAATAATACCTGAAATGCCGGAAAAATAATTAATTAGGAAAAAGAAAATTTCTATGCGACCAACTATAATTATGAAAAGAAAATTTAGGGTTGTCACATCCTTCCCCCCTTAAAAAAAAAATTTCGTCCTCGAAATTTAGAAAAAGTAGTTACACTAAGACTTAACACGGCCCACTAATAAATTAAAACATGATAAGCCTGGTAGATGTATTAAGACGAGTTAACACCTTGCCCCTGAGACGGATCAACATCTTTTCCTTTTCCCCTGCAACGAGAAGCTATATGTCCTGGCTGACCACAACTATAACATAACTTTGGCGTGCCATCACAAGAACAACCATAATGAGATTTCCCACAACGATCACACAACCGCTGGCCTTGATGTCCCTCATTGAATGTCCTCTTATTAGAATTACCACCCTCATTGTTCTGCCCTGTTTGCCACCATTCTCTGGTTCTCTTAAATTGATGCTCCTTGCTCCTATTTTCCTCTTTTATATCATTCTCTGATGTTAGAGCCTTAGTCACAAGTTCAGCTAATGTCTTGACATCAAGTAAAGAAACCCGTCCACGGATATCCGATCGAAGCCCTTTTAGAAAATACCACACTTTATCTTCTTCCTTTTCCACTTGTTTCCCTGCATACCTGGACAACTCATCAAATTTTCGTTGATATTCAGCCACTGTCAAAGTCCCTTGTTCCAAATTAAGAAACTCAGTGCGTTTTTTATTCTTAACTGCTGGTGGAATGTATTTGTCTTCAAAATCTTTCTTGAAAGCACTCCAAACTAACTCATTCTCTTTTCCCTTATATTTCTGCTTAGCCATACGCCACCAATGTTCTGCATCCCCTTCTAACTTATATGTCGCCAATGATACCTTTTGTGTCTCAGAACAGCCCAAAATGTCAAATATTTTTTCCATTCTTAGTAACCAAGCTTCAGCATCAGATGGTTTATCAGACTCGATGAATGACGGAGGAGTTGTCTTTAAAATCTATCCAAAACTGTACCCTTATCGAATGTCATAGAATTTGTGGCATTTGCTGGTCCTATTTGTGTTTGCTGTCCGGTGAACAATCCCACTAAGGTCTGAATAGCCTGGTAAGCAGCTGTGGGGTCAATAGGAGCTGTAGGTGGGACAGAATTGGCAACAACTTCTACAATTGGATCAGGAGTAGTTCCTGGGTCAACTATATCCTCGTGATCAGTGAGGGTTTCACTACCTCGGCCACGCCCCGTTGGAATGGAACGACCAAGGCCACGAGTTGCAGCAGTGGCTCGACCGCGACCCCGAGCTGTAGACCTCAAATTACGTCGTGGACGATCCATCACCCTAAACTGTTCGAGATATAATATGATAGACTATAAGCTAAATGCAAAACAAATAAATAAATGGCAACTCACATGCGTATATGACTCAAGACTCACAAGCCTATAGACTCAAGGGACCTCGGACCTCATCTAAGACAAGATGCAATGCAAAATGCAAATTTAAAGTTTTTTTTGAACCTTAAGCTTTGATACCATTTGTGACGCCCCATGTAGACCACTGGCCCAGTACCCTGATTTGATCCACAAGCCACACCACATGACCCAAAATGCTTAAGCCCAAGGTACTAGTAGTAGCCCACATGGTTTGTTATATACCCAAGACCACTCATGTAAACAACCAATGTGGGACTAAACACCATCTATTCCCAAACCTGGGGTATTACAGTGCAAACTGCAAATCAACTTTTAAAATGTAATAAAATACTTTATTTTTTGATTTCAAAAGTGCACGATTTTTCGTAAAGGTCCAGCAATTTGGAAAGGGAAAGTGACTATCTTCCGTTTATGTGTTTCAAGTCCTTAATTTCTTCAAAAGAGCTTCACTCTTGGATTTTCACATGGTCAGGTGACTTCACTTGCAGGGCCGGCCCAAGGGTTTTGAGTGCCCTAGGCCGAATCTTAAAAATTGTGCCCTAAAAATTTTTCCCGCGACAATCACAATACGAGAAAGCCAAAACAGTATAAAGTTCTACTAATCACTTAGAAAAATACATTATTACTAAGACTAAGTAAGAATTAAAAAAAGATTGCATTATAACATAATTATTACTATTAATGATGTACTAAGAGCTCGTTTGAACTCAGTTTGTTCAGTAAACGAACGAGCTCGAGCGCACATATTCAGCTTGTTTGTTCAACAAAGCCGAGCCCAATCGTGAAGTTTTTAAGTGTTTTTTTATCTTCCTGCTTGAAACTTGGCTCGATCACGACCTAGATCATCTTGGTTTGTTCCATTAACGAACCAACTCGAGCTAAGAATTTTGACTCGTCTACAATACGAGCCCGAACTCGCGAGCTGGCTAGCAAATCCAAATATTTTCATCATTAATACTATATTTCCTATTATTACTAATGTTTTTACGTTTTGTTAGTACTATAATATAAGAAAAATATCAAAACTCCATGGCTGCCAATTTGCTATATTGTCAGGAGGTCCCACATGTTCAACAACATTAGCCTACCAAGAAGCTTTAAAGAGAGGAGAAACCTCTTTGAACTTCAGAATTTTCAATGTGGGACAAATTTTACTCACGCCTAAATGAAGTCCTCCCTTTTCCTTATGAAGTCCCTCTTTTCTCCTTGTCCCACATCAGTTCCTCAACAGAAATGAGAAGGTAGAATGCCTTTATAAGGTGAGAGCTACCCAACCCTTGTCCTTTATACGTGCCATTCAATGCGTAAAAGCTTGATTGGTGAAATGTAAGTGGGCTAGGCCTAACATTAGACTTCTACTCAAGCCCAATACTAAAATGTATGGGAGTGCCCCAAATTTTGGAGTTTTTTTGGATGCCCTAGGCCCAGGCCTTGTGGGCCTAGGGCCTGGGCCGGCCCTGTTCACTTGGGCAAATTATGGGGTGTTCCATTAACTAGTTTTTTTACAAGAATTAGTTTTTCCTAAAAACTGAGACAGATCATTCTCTCACAATACATTACATAAAAAAGTGTGAACACAAAAACCAAGGCAGTTTTAAAACGAAACTCTCTTAGTGGAACACCAGTGTATTCTGGGCAACAAACTTATACTTCTACTAGTTTGTAAGTCGAGAGTAAAGTTAAAAGTTATCGAAACACATGACCTTTGTACTTTGTGCAATGTAAACAAAATGATTTCGCTTAATTTTGCTTCCATTCATTTTGTGCAACAAACTTATTTTTATTTATATTTTTTTTGGTACTTCGGAAATATATAAAAACTAAATCAAAGAGTCAACAAAGTCATGCGAAGGAGTTTGGCCAGGAGCATTTAGCTCAACAAAACACTTAATCTAGAATTTGCCTAATGTTTAGGCTATCTCTAATGTAAAACTCTCTCATGGATGGAGGGCTTGTGAGGAGAATTTTAAAGTCTTCTTCTTGTTCAGCACCTATCCGGGCAACAAACTTATACTTCTACTAGTTTGTAGGTTTTTTATGCTTCTGGGTTTGCTTGCTCTTGGTTGGTTTAGGGAAAAGATCTCTTTGGTTGTTTCGTTGTCTTTGCTATAATTTTTGGAGTGTATCATGAGTGTTTTTTTTATTACTTGGCACCCTTCTTGCCTTTTGTTTTTTCCCCTTTGGACTCTTAGCCTTTTCAGTCTCGAGTCCCTTTAATATTTGTAATTCATTTTCAATGATTAATACTTACTCGTCACGCACGAATCTGGATGGTCCATGTAAAGGCAAGCGACGGCAATGGAACAGCTCTTCTTTCTGCTATCACGCACGAAGCTGGATGGTTCATGCAAAAACAAGCCAAAATAAGAGAGTGACCTTCTGCCATCACCTAAGAAGTTAAAGGGATTTTCGTGTCATCTCCAGAGAAGTAACAAACCTTTGTTTATGTACCCCTGACTTGCTGGATTACTCCACAACGAAATATCAACGGTTTTTTAGAGCATCACAGCCCATGCATGAGCTGGACTTTATATTTTTCTTAACCTCGTGCAGTCAAGATATGTAGCATTGTTTACCTTTTATTTTGGCATCCAATAGGAAAGAATGCATGAAGTGGTGGCCTTTTTTCTCTTTTGAAAGAAAACAAAATTAGTACCTTGTCCCTTGACGCAACGGAATTCACGAGAGAATAGTTAGCGTACTATTCCAAACGAGATAGGTTCTCGAATCTACGAGAGTTCTTGAATCCACAAGAAAAAAAGAGAGAAAATCTCAGAAATAATATTGATTGATTAAAAGTTGAATAATGATAGAGGTTACATGCCCTTTTATAGGAAAAACTAGCAAACCCTAGCAAAACTTACCTAAAAAATAAAGTATCCCGGAAATTGGGGAAACTCCCAAAATTGGAAACTAGAAAGAAAAATAAGAAATTCCCAATTGGAAACAACGTAAACGGAATTACACGCTAAGAGTAATTCGTGATCTAATGATTACCTAAAATAGCAAAAATACTAAATTGAAGGCCTAAACGAATGAATTTGGCCGAATTCCACCATCAGTCACGATTAGGGTGGTGAGTATTGATCGCAGCGCGATTCTGCTTCAGCCCACCAAGTTTGGGCCTATTCCGGACTCATCGATAAATTGCCGAAATTGGCAATTTTCAATTAAGAGCTGTTTGGGCCTCCTAAGCTTCGACCGGTCCAACTGATCATAGAACTGGGCTGCTACTTGTTCTGCATCAAATTCTTTGCTTAGACAAAAAAAATTGTAAACAAAATTAATAGAATAAACCTTTCAACGTCAGTCAAACTTGACCCATCCATAGGGCCATAGGGGAAAGGCTCAACCTTTCAATGGCTTCTCATTACTATTTTTTCTTTACTCTCTCTAACATTTCCATTTTCCAGTACCAACAAATTCATTCGAACAGGGACAGCTCGCGAGTGACATGGCGGTGCCCCAAAAACGGCAAAACCTTTCCTCACTCACTAATCAAAACCCACACAAATGTGCCGTGGAGAAGGCCTCTCGACTCTCGGGCACATGGGGTGCACTAGGAGCAAGTAATAACGTCTTTGACCACAACACCATGATGTTAATATGTTCTCAAAAAGAAACCCCAACGCCATGCTGCTCTCATAACGCACCCAACATTCGCAATCACGGGAGCTTTTCTTCTCTTTAACTTTTCTGAATATAGGTATATAGCAAGTTGCATGAACCCCATAAACTAAGAAATTTTAGAAATTTCTCACTGGATTATTGACACTATTCATCATTTAGACTTGGCAATTGATCCAGCTCGATTGAAATGATGTTAGGGTTAATCAGCGTTATTAATAATATCATTCCCAACATATATTTTTTTAAATCAATGTTCATAGCTTTGTCGTCGAATTCCATTGATTTTCTCTGTGTCGCCAAAGAATCATGCTTCCGATCATACCCTAACCATCACACCTTGATTCATGTTCTGGGCTCATGCGAGTCAAGTAAACAATGGAATCCTTCACAAACTTGCAGATATCACAGCCAGGGCGAAAGAAAATCCAACAGAGACCAAAATCTCAAGTTCTTGAATGATGGGTAAGAAAGAAAATACAAAAGGTTATTCACCAAGTGTGAAATAAACATCCCCAGAGTGGGGTATTTACAAACTAGCAGGCCCTCAAGTCATTGTCAGGGCACATGACTGGGGGGCAGCCCGGCAACAAGTCCCAGCAACTCCATAATCTTGCATCAAAGATATTAGATTTTGGCCCAGATGCAATGGAGGACATTTGTCCCGCCCAACACGCATATCTCAGACGTTGCTTCGATATCGCCAGTTTTCCCGCCGGCAAGCACATCTTCAACATCGCAAGAACCAATGCCGGGTATATAAAACCTCATAGTCTCCTTAGATGGTCCCCAACAAAGAAAGGATACCTAAGGGCCTCACGGGCAGTCAACCTCTCTGAAGGATCGTACCTAAGAAGCCCTTGCAATAGGTGTATTAGATCTCCTGCCGAATGGTCTACGTGTTGCATGATGAGGTTCTGTCACGGAAAAGAGAAGTAAGCAAATCTATACTTCCAAGCACCTTTCTAACAAAGGTTGCAGATCTTATAAAATCCTGAGAAACGCTCTCAAACCAATTAACAAATTGGATTGACAGATACCTGAAGGCGTGGAAGCTTTAGAACAGACTTGATACTCTCCCTTGAGGTTGCGCCTTCTGGCCAGTCTAATTTACCCCTTCTAACATACTTCTCTGAATGACGACTGAGAAATACCCCAAATGTGCAATGGTCACACCACTAAATCGAACCACATTTCCACAACTCCAAAAAGAAACCGAAGAAACAGGGTACTAAAGATTTACTCACTCTACTCTCTTCAACATGTGCTGAGGAAGAGGACCAAGCACCCTTTCCATCATGGCTAGGTGTTCTAAATTCTCGTGTGTTTGAAACAATGCTTCTCCCTGCCCATAGAAATCATTTTCAATAAAAGGAGCCCTAGAATCAATCTTTTCTACCAATACTAACCCAAGGATTGCCAAACGTACCGAGCACAGCTCCACTAGGATACAACCAACACTCCAAACATCGCAAGGATAACTCCATCCAAGCCCTGGATATTCACAAATCATATTAAATTGGCAATGGTACATATGTAGATGAGAAAGACGAGCAACAAAAGTTGAATGTAACATACCCAGAATCACTTCTGGTGCTCGGTAATGTCTTGTTGATACGATATAATTCTGATCCAGACGATCATAGGTTGTGCTGCCAAAGTCAATTACCTTAATTGCACTTGATTTGGGCACTCTTTTGAAGTATGAACCATCCTTTGGCGATCTTGACGAAACCTGTTCCCATAAATTACAAGAAAATACTTAGGAATAGAAGAAAACGAGTACATAAGAACATGAGAAGAAGAGAAAGCTTGTACCCTCATGGCAAGCAGAAGTCAACCAACTAACAGAACCCTAGTCCATTTTACATTACATACTTCTCAAAGATTAACAGAGAATTGAAAATTACCTTATAAATGAAGGCAATTTGGAAAATAAAGGAGGGAGGAAATCAAGACAACCTAATTAAAAATTACCTTATAATCTGGAACCTTAACATGCTCAGAAGACACTAGAAGAATATTCTCAGGCTTCAAATCTGTATGGATAAGCTGCAAATCATGCATGACTGCAATTGGAAAAAACAAAACATAACATTATCAATCATGCAAAGAAGAGAAAATCAGTAAGTCCTACGCTGAACTATAAGAGCATAATTCAAGGCAGAGCCCTTCTTGTAAAATCTTTTGTGGCAATGAATTAGAATTAAAATGATAAAACTTTTGTTTTGTTCAGCACACACAAGAACATAAGATCAGAAGAAGAGAAACTAACTGTATGGAATTAAAAAGACTAGCAAGTAAATTACTACACACATGCTACACATTCCAACAGTTGTCTGCCAATGTCGCGAACAAGATCAATGGGAAATGAGCGATAATTGTTTTTCCTTAGAAAATCGTATAAGCTTGGTCCAAGCTTCTCAAACACCTGTTAAAGCCATTTGAATCCATCCACACGGTTTAACCCCAAAACATTCTTGAAATTGGGGAACTTAATCCACCAAATCAATAAAATACTTACAATACAGATATGGTTACGATAGTCAAACCAGTTCCATATTTGCACACAACTGCAAGGAATAAACCCGTTTAACCACCAACAATGGACGTGAAAAATGCCACCAAGGCCAAAGCAACAAGAAAGGCAGTGAAATCGACTGAAAGTCTTAAACATATAAGTATATTTTCCATTATACTCACCGGTTGCCACCTTTATCATGTTTTCCAAGCTGTTGCAAAACTTCAATTTCTATCATAGCTGCTTCACGATACTTCTTAATACCGCGAACAATTTTAATAGCAACCATTTCCTTTCTTTCTCTATCCCAACATTCTAAAACCTGGCCAAAGGTGCCTGGACAGATGATTACAGCAGAAGCGAGGAAGACATGAGATGATGCTAAATATTAGCCTTTGAAGGTACTGTGTACTAAAATAAAATAAGAAAGTGATGTTAGCAGTACCTTCACCCATCTTGCTGTGGATCTTGTCTGCAATATAAAACAAACAAAGAATTCGAGCCCAATCAGAAACAGTGAGAGGTTATGGAGAAAATGAAAGAACTTTGTATAACAAAAACCAAGTCTAAACCAATTTAGAACAGTTTAGAACAGTTTTTGAGGCACAAAATTGCCTCAGTTGATTTGTTTGGTTGAAAAATCTCCCTAAACAGAAGCCAGTTGTAATAAAATGCAATATATCACAGGAAGCACTCTACTAGATCACGTTTGAAAGCCCTTTTACAGCAGAGTTTATTGAAAATAAAAATTGCAGAGAAATGCGCTCTTTTAGGATGACACCACCACATCCAGACACAAAAAAGGCATGCTAAAGCAATGGTGGTGCATTCTTCGTTTAATTCAAAAAAAAAAAACCAACTTGATCAGGTCAATTAAGAAATGAAAACATCTTTGCTGATGGAAAAGTGTATTTACAGCGAGAAGTTAAATTTTCGCCAAGCGCAAACATGAAATGCCCATCTTTGTCATCTTCTCGCCATGGGGGAGAACCATTTCGAGCAACTCCCTTAACAAACAAAGAGGAGCTAGTGTGGTCTGAGGGAGCCCTTGAGGGTGCAAAGCTTGTCACATTCCCAACCTCTTGTCCACAAAACATTCCTAGCTGAGCCTACACACAGGCATCCATTCATTTTTCCACTCAATAAAAGATTAATCTTTTACCTCGCTGATGCATAACCCTTGGAACGGATTTCACTGATCATCAACATCCCATTACGATAATGGCTAATGAAGATGGAACAAACTCACATGAAACTTCATCACATACACAATGATATAGGTTTGAACACACAAAAAAGGGACAAATTTCAAAACCAATAAAAGCTAGTAAAACCAAATACTACCAAACAAAAGCAACTAACAAAAAAACACAAATACAGGCCCCGAACCATTCATATTGTCCAAATTCGTCTCATATAATTAGCAAGTGTATCTCATATAGTGAAACATTCCATGATATACCAACAGGCAAAACACATGCTAACAATAATTTGATACCCACTCCATTGCAAATTGCTTAACCTTTTCAAAAAACCAATGTACTAGCACAAGTTTTTTCCCAAATTTTTTTTAACTAATTTAAAGATCTCAATGAGAAGGAAAAATTGGAATAAAATTTCTTCAAAAAATCTCATAACTACGTTACTCTTTCCTCTTTCCGTGCAAGTACACTTACACAAAAAGGTCAAGCAAATTGGGATGAAGGGGGTATACATTTTAACCAGTCCCACGAGTCAAATCTCCATATGGGTTTAAAGAAGTTTAACAACCAAAATCACAGACCAAGTCGATGGGTTAGTCTTCTTAGGGGCGATCTACAAAATTTACACATTAATTGAAGATTACCACAACATCTTCACCAAATTATACCCTTACCGCCGCAGAGAGTAGCGGCGGTACCCGATTTCTCAACTTCCACATTCAAAGGAGGATAAAGACAGATCATAGAAGGGACCTAAAGACTTAAACACCCAAATTGTAACATAATTTTTTCCTAGACACCCATTTATAATCTAGAGAAACAAACACATAACTACCCTTCATTAGTTTCGAGAAAAACACCCAAATTTTTTAGCCAAACACAAACAAACATAATTTCTATCTAGATCCCTTAAATAACAAAACTTAACATAAATTAATGAGAACTCTCGACATATAACAAACATTAAAAGGTAAAAAAACACAGCGAATCCCTCACATTAGGCCAAAATTGTACAAAAATAACGGCATAAACAACACAAAGGGCATAAATTTCCCAGATCTGACCACAGACAAGCCAAGCAAGCAAAACAGATAAATCTTTCCTCATACCTGATCTACGATGTATCTAATTTCGACCAGATCTAGCAAAACAGCAACAAAAAAGGGGAAAAAAAAGATAAATTAAAAAATCAAATAACTTGAGAACAGATCTGATACCTTAGGAGCCTGAGGCGCAACGTCCCAGCCCAACCGCTGCCTCTTTCGGGGACGACGGTCCATGTGCGTGTGTGGAAACTCAATCGCACGTTCCATCTCCATGATCAGTAACCTAGAGAGAGAGAGAGAGAGAGAGAAAGAGAGAGATTTGCAGAGGAATTGAAACGGAAGATGATAGAGATTGATGGGGAAAAGGGAAACCCTAATCCCAACCTAATATTGACCTAACAGATCGCGTGGAGTCGGTTGAGGAGAGATCTGACCGTCCACGTGCCAAATTTCTAGCCCTTGGTTTGACCGATCCTTTAGCGCTCGCGGGATATTCGTTTAACCGGGGATTTAACTAGAGTTGGAATAAAGGTGTAGCTACTAACCGTGGTTAAGTTAGCTTCCGAAATCATTGAAAGCAAGGAAGCTGGTTAGGAAAATGCCCCTGGGGGAATGACTAATTACACCATATACCCCCGGGAAATCCATTTCGGTATAAGGGGGTGTTTGGATACCATTAAACTCATTTTGTTTTTCTATTTCTTTTTTCTTCTACTAGTTGTTTGGCTGATGCGGCTCTGTCTAATTTTTTTTTTTTGTTTGAACTGTGGCTTTGTCTATCTGATTTTTTTTTTTTTGGTACAACGGAAATTCATTATCTGATTGTATTCCTTGACTTCTAAAGAAAAGGTCCGGTGTTTGAGTATATGAAGAAAAACTTTGAATCCTCACTTATGTATATTGACAACCCAAGAAAACCTAAAATGGAAAAGGAAAAAATGTTGTTTGGGAACCCTTTTTTTACTGTTTGCATTTCGCATTTGTATTTTTGGCTTCAATAATTCTATGAATACTGCCCATTAGTACGCTGATTGAGCCCACATCGGCCTGTAGGGCCCTTTTTGGGTCCCACGCGAATGATTTACATCGTTCATTAATTTTTAAATATTTTTTGGAGTGACCTAGTGGAAATCAAGTCAATCAAATACTTGCAAAAGTTGGTCCAATATATCAAATTTTTCATTCAGAATCCAAAATCCTATATTCTGAATGAAAAATTCATACATTGTATCAACACTTATAGTTATGTGATTGAGCTAATTTTCTAAGGAGCACTTAAAAAAAATAAAATTAATAAATACTAGTGTGGATCATTTTTTAGGTCCCGGAAATATTTAAATTAAATATAAAATATGTACCTAATTATTTTTAAGTTAGGACAGATTTTCTACTTTCTTCACAATTGGATAATCTGCCCAATTTGATTTGATCCACTTTTGTGTGAGGTCAGTATAGGTCACTTTGTAGTTTTCTGTGTACAATTATGCTGAGTTTCCACTATAGTATTTTTGAAAAATTTAGACTACAAATTGTCAAATCAATTGATATATGTGAGTAATAGTTTCATTTTTGCCATGGTACGAAATCTAGGGATCTCACAGATAAAATCTGCACCATTCAAACACAAAAAATCTGGTACCACATAGGGCTGTAAATGAACTGAGCCGTTCGTGAACTATTCGAGGCTCGACTCGGTAAAGGCTCGTTCAAGTTCGATTCGGATACTAAACGAATTGAACCTGAACCTCAATTTTAGGCTCGTTTAATAAACGAGCCGAACTTGAACTTGACAATATTCGACCCGATTATGCTCGCGAACTTTGAATATATGTATATCTTATAAGAATTTTCTATTTAACCTTGGATATGTATAAACTTTCACATATACATAATGAAAATTTTATAACTTGTACTTGAAAACCAATAAAAGTATTATAAACTTAAATTTTACTAATATGTTTTTATAATTTTATACATGTATGAACTTATTTATGTACAAAATAGATTTTTTTTGAAGTTCTAGACTTATATTAGAGCATAAATATCTAATATTTTTTCCTCGTTAGGCTCGTGAACAAGTTCGAATTCGACTCAAACCTAGGCAAGTTCGGCTAGAGCTCGGCTCGTCAAATTTTCATTAAGTTCGAGTTCGGCTCGAGTTCGTTTAAAAATTTAATGAACAAACTTGAATATTCTAAAGCTCGGCTCGATTCGGCTCGTTTACAGCCCTAGTACCACATATTTGGCGTACACCATCTTGTGTGAGACCCATTTTGGGATTTTTCTGCAAAATGATCAGAGCCACTCAATTTGTTTAAAATATATTTTTAGGAGTCTTTGATAAAAATTAGCTCGTTTGAATATCGGTAACGACTTGATCGATTTTCGTTCCTAAATTTGGTGGTATAAAAGCTGAAGCTAAATAAATCGATCATGCATTTACCGATATCCAAATGAGCTATTTTTTTTTGTAGAGACCCATAAAACAAGATTTTACATAAATTAAACGACTTGAATCATTAAAGTGAAACCCCGTCGTAATAGGCCCCACACAAAGTGGTGTATAACACATAACGGTGTACTTATAGTCGAGCTTCGTGCTTTTATCTCATTTTTTTGTTAAAATATATGTTGACTTAAATGTGTCCTTTTTTTTGGTGCAACGGAAATTAACTGAAATGTGTCGGATCAAACAGTCTAATTTCTTTGTTAGGCCTCGTTCGGTAACTGATTTTATTATCTGAAATGTGTCGGATCAAACAGTCTAATTTCTTTGTTAGGCCTCGTTCGGTAACTGATTTTATTATTTGTTTGCTTTGCTAAATGAATTAACAACCCATTTTATTATTTGTTTGTTTTGCTAAATGAATTAATTTGTTCATTTACTTTCAATTCAAAATTGGATGGCAATTAGAATAAAAGTTCAAAACGGTGCAAAATACCAACAATAATCTAGAAAAGACAAACACAAAAACCAATTTGTCAAAACGTTACGCAAAACCTTAGTGGTATAAATTGTTCCACTACATGACATGCACCCTCGTGCATACTTTTCTAAATTTGCTGCTGTAAGTTTGTACAGCCATGCATTTCTCACTACACCCCTTCATCTTCTCTCTCCTTCCCCTGTTTCTCTTTCTAGTTTTCCTCCTCAAATGGCTCTCCTCCACCACCACCACCACTCGGCCACCGCACAAAAACCCACCGCCGTCACCCCAAAAGCTCCCCATAATCGGAAACCTCCACCAAATCGGCCCCTTCGCCCACCGCTCCCTCCACTCCCTCTCCCAAACCCACGGCCCCTTGATGCTCCTCCACTTCGCCTCCGCCCCCGTCCTAGTCGCCTCCTCCGCCGCCGCAGCCCGAGAAATCATGAAAACCCACGACCTTATCTTCTCCAACCGACCCAAATCGACAATAATGGGCAAACTCTTTTACGCCTACAAGGACGTTGTTACAAGTCCGTACGGCGAGTACTGGAGGCAGATGAAGAGCATTTTCGTCCTCCAGTTACTAAGTAACAAGCGTATACAGTCGTTTCGACACGTGAGAGAGGAGGAAACGTCGAATATGATGGAGAAGATTAGGAGTACTGGTTCCGATGTGGTGAATTTGAGCGAGTTGATTGTGGAGTTGACGGGGGACGTGGTGTGTAGGGTGGCGTTGGGACGGAAATACGGCACCGTTGGCGGCGGAGGAGGAGGAGGAGGAGGGGGAGGAGGAGGGGGTTTAAGGAGGTTTTGGGGGAGTTTGATGAGTTATTGGGGGTTCTTGATATTGGTGATTTTGTGCCATGGCTTAAGTGGGTGAATAGGGTGAACGGAGTTTATGGGAGAGCGGAGAGAGTTGCAAAGGAGTTGGATGATTTCTTCGAGAGTGTGGTGGAAGAGCATGCGGATAGAGATAGAAAGGGAGGAGGAGGAGAGAGAGAGCAGGATTTTGTGGATGTTTTGCTTGAGATTCAGAGAGAGAGTGCAGCAGCTGGAAATCCTCTTCACAGTGATAGCGTCAAAGCTTTGATTCTGGTAAGGCATGAATCTCTGTTCCTTTTTCTTCTTCTATTATTAATCTATGTTTCACAATATTTCCTTTTAACTTAAGTAACAAATGTGAATTTTTTCTTGGAAAAACTGTGTTATTTTGAAGTCTTTGGTTTGGCAACCGGACAAATATTATGGAAACAGTAAGTATTAGCATAAAAGTCATGATAAGAGAAGTCTAGGCCATGGAGTTATTATCCACACTAGATTGGATTCTAATTATATCTCAACGTGTCGTTCCAAAACAGCAAGAGAAACGTGTCGTTCTAAAGATAGTCCATCGCGAAAAGGCATGTAATCGGGATCGTTCCAAAGATAGTCCATCGCGAAAAGGCATGTAATCGGGACATCAACACCTCTGTTTTATGTTTCTCACTGTGTGGTGAGAAAAACGTTGAAACGTGTCGTTCCAAAGATAGTCCATCGCGAAAAGGCATGTAATCGGGACATCAACACCTCTGTTTTATGTTTCTCACTGTGTGGTGAGAAACGTTGAAACGTGTCGTTCCTTCCATCTACTTATCCTTGTTTACAAACAATTCATCTATCCGTTTTAATTGTCTATCTCAACAAATTAATAGTCCGGATCTTAATTACTGTTTTACTGGTCAAAAAGCTTTCTTATAGGTAAAAGAGAAAAATAAAAAACAGTTAAAATGTACCGCCCATACATCATACGTACACGGACTTGCGTGTACATCGATTTTCCGTTTGACAAAATCTTATTGTATATAGGGTAGGGAAAGTCACTTTACAACATATGCTATCTCATTGCTATGACAGTCGTGTCATATTTTTAATATCAAAATAAATTGTGTTTATAATTTTTTTTGTTTCCTCCGACTCCAATCCATATCTTAAAACCCTTGAAATTCAAAACTAAAATCTATAGAAATTGCAATCAAGAGAGAGAGAGAGAGAGAGAGAGAGAGAGAGAGAGAGAGAGAGAGAATGGCTAGCTACCTGAGTACTATTATGACGAGCGCAAGAGAGTGAGGTCAAGCAGGGAGAGGGAGAACACGTGAGGGGTTCGGTCATCGTCATCGGAGGAGAACAACTTCGTCGGCATCGGCTCATCATCGAGAGTCAGGGGATTGGTGGGTGAGAGAGGCCAGTCATGGAGGGAGAGAACAGTGAAGTCGTGTTTAGAGGGAGAGGGAAAGGGAGAGAGGGTTCAGCTTTGAGGGAGAACACGTGGGGGAGTAGCTCTATTTAAATTTCATTCTCTGCCCTCTATTTCTATGGCTGAGATGAGGTGTCAAAAAGAGTGTGCAAAATGAATGTCCACTGATTCGGCTTTATATATATATAAAACACCCCACTTCTAGTGAGGGATTCCACACTTTGCTTGAAGTGTGGGAGTCATCGAATTCTTAACTTTCCCAATCAAATTTCGATGATTTGAACAGTTCAATGATTTTAAAACGTGTTTTAAAGGGTCCAAGCGAGGAATCATAAAAAAAAGACCGGGAATGGCTTGTTCTGAGCAGTTTTCGATAAAATTGTACATTTTATCGAAAACTGCTCGGATTAAGCCCTTCCAAGTCATTTTGTTTTATTCCTTTTTTTATTCATCGCGGAGACTCTTAAAAATACATTTTAAACACATTAAACAGTTCGGATCGTCAAAATTTGATCTGGAAAGATGAGTCCTGCACTTTAACAAAGTGTGGGATTCCTCGTAGGGAATGGCCTATCAGTATTTTGAGTAATCTCACAAAAACACCCTGTAGCCCAGCATGCAGTTCCGTGTCAAAATATCTCTCTTGTTGGCAAATGATGCAAGTTTTCTCAAGTGGGACCCCCTTAGCATTTTATGTTCATTTCCTAGATATCCCTACGTAATTAAAACAGTTAGGGTTGTTTGGACCAGCTTATGCGCACCTCAATTTATTCTCTTCCCAATCCAATCAAATGTATGCCATTCATGCAGGGATTAAGGGATTTACAAGAAATTTCTCTTTTGTGGCCTCACCTTAAGAGTAATCGGTGCTAGAGTATTCAACTGACTTTTTTAAATTTTTTTTTTTTTAGGCTTTATTTCTCTCCTTATCAAATAAACATATTATTTGTGTTGTAGAATGCATTTGCTGCGGGAACTGACACTACATCCACAGCTCTAGAGTGGGTAATGACAGAGCTCTTAAAACATCCCCAAGTCATGAAAAAACTTCAAGCTGAAGTCCGAGGAATAGCCCAAACGAACCAACGCATAACCGAGGATGATCTAGACCAAATGCCCTATCTAAAAGCCGTGATCAAAGAGACTCTACGCCTCCACCCTCCGATTCCTCTTCTCGTTCCATGAGAATCAACCAAAGACGTCCAAGTAATGGGCTACGACATTGCCACCAGGACGCGCGTGATCGTGAATGCTTGGTCAATCGGGCAGGACCCGGCGTCATGGGATGAGCCAGAGGAGTTTAGGCCCGAGAGGTTTCTCAACAGCTCCGTCGATTTCAGAGGACACGATTTCAAGTTGATTCCCTTTGGTGCGGGAAGGAGGGGGTGCCCGGGGATTCAATTTGGGGCGGCGGTCAATGAGCTGGCATTGGCGAAACTTGTGCACAAGTTTGATTTTGCATTGCCTGATGGGGCAGATTTGGATGTGAGTGAAGTTGTTGGTGTGACTATTCATAAAAAGTTTCCTCTACTTGTTGTTGCGACACCTTGTTCTTGCTAATTACCGTGCCAGAAAGTACCTCTACCTCCTATACTGTACAATACATGAACACATATACTTGTATCTTTTTATCGATCGTGCTTTCTATCAAGCCCCTGATCAGTGACGTTAACTCAATTACGGTTAGGTTTGTCTAGTTTACTACTCCATTGTTACGGGTTTTTTTTTTCCCCTTAAGAACACTTACCAAAGAGTAAGGACCAAGGGATAGCCTTGGGAGTCGACAACTACAAACCACCAGGATAAAGCCAGACAATTGCAAAACTGGAAAACATTGCATAAAGAAAAACAAGAGAGCCAAAGCACATAAACTAGCCTATTAACATCTCACCAATCAGGCAACAGAAATAAAACCAGCACAATACCAATCATCAGCCAACCTCTGATTTGCAGGAAACTTGGGTATCCTTTTCGCTAGTAGGATATACAAGATCTCACCTCGTAAACAATTTTGCCATAGAAGACCTCCTTGGACTGAATAGTACTCTGAAAAATACACAGATTTCGAGCTTTCCGCACTTGACATATAGCAGCAGCTATGGCAGTACAATAGACTCTACTAGGGAAAGAGGACCCTTATATTTGAGTAATAGCCCAATTTACTTTCTCAACTAAGGGTGGGTTTGCCAAATGATTTAGTGAAAATGCTGGATGATTTTAGCAAACCATTTGCTAAATTCATTTGGCAAACCCACCCTAAGCCTATTGGGCTTCTACAAATACCACACCTACCGCGGAGTTGCACCCAAATCCAACTAAATATATACAGGACATTTAAAAAATAGGTGAGAGTAGGATTCCTCCCCTAAATTACAAAGAGACAACATTTACAGACAGCACACCCCGTTTCAGTAATCTGTCCTTGATTTCAAAACAGCTTAGCAAGCTTTTGTTAGTTTCGATCATGTTTAGTTTGTAGCTTTTGCTTGGAGGTTTTAATTTTCATGTTTTTTTTTTGGATAATCTGGTGATATTATCCATAAGAAGTTCTCTTCACTATGAAAAAGAAGAGAATATGTGTTGCTCTCATTAACAGGATAACGAGATTTCACAACGAGAGGTAAAAGAGGAAGAAGCCATGTGAAGTACAAGACAAATTATCAATAAGTTGCCAAGTATCAGGAAAGCAAACAGTAATGAAGATTTAATTGCATTGTTTACAATGCTCTCATCACACAAAATGCAGAGTACTCTTTGACCAGTAAGAGTCCATCATTACCGATAAGAATGTGCTCCTACCGGTAAAAGAATACTCTATCATACGCCCAATGAGTTGACGATGGAATTTTCCAACAAAATGTACATGTCATAAAAAATGGAATTTGTTCATTGTCCATAGCATTAAATAATAGTTCGTGGAATATGATCGGAGAATAATAATTCATATTCCTTCTAGTTTTTTCGATAATAGAATTTATTGTAGGAATAAATATTGCGAAAAACAGATTCTGAGATTTTTATTAATAACGAGAAAAATAACAAACACAAATTATGAATAGAGGATTGAGATTACAAAATAAATAAATGAACAAGAACAAATTAAGTAAAAAATTCAAACCGAACACCGTATTTCATACGGTCTCCTTAAAACATAATAGCTGCCTCACCACACGATGCTTGACTATCTTCGGCATCCCAGGATAAGGCGGTTGCACAATAGCAGCTGCACCTCGCCGGAATTGTTCAGTGAACCGAACTCTATAGTACTCTCTCCCACAAAAACAAGAACAACTCGAATGTAAAAGAAGATAGGGAAATTGTTTTCTGGTGTGTTGAAACAAAGAGAGGAACCAATTTATAGTATTCAAGGGAAGCCTCAAAATTCAATATTGGAATAAATATAAAATTGAATTTTGTAATATCAAATTAAATTTGCAGAAATGAATTCACAACCGTTATAAAATTGAATTCGCAATTCAATTCACGAAATTGAATTCAAAATTAATTTGTTGCATTAAATTAATGATGGCAATCATATCCACTTTATGAGACAATTTCTCATTCATTTTTCAATCAATGATTCGGATTTACTTAAAAACTCTTCTTGAATTTGGACGGGAGGGGACAGTTGCAATTTGATTCATCCATTGTTTCAATCAATGATTCGGATTTACTTAAAAACTCTTCCTCAAATTTACTCAGGAACTCTTCCCTTGAAAAGAGTTAATTGAACCATTGATTGCAACAATGGACGATCCATATTTATACTATTTTATGAGGATCGGAGAGGATCCCATTTTATTGTGATAAAACTTTGTTGGTTAATGAATATGTGCTTCTTGTCGATATTTTACGAGAGGTTGAGCCTCTTTTTGAGAGGGATCAATAACAACAATAAAAAGACAAGTACTATATATTTTCACGAGGAACACAGAACACAATTTACGTTTGATTCCTCGTAACCTATTATTAAGACTAAACATACATCGAACACCAACAATACACCCTGTTTGGATGAGGGACTAGGCATCCGGATTTAGCTTCCACCCGGATATGTAATCCCGGGCCCACCCTAATCCCACGTTTGGATGGCAAAATGTGCCCTGGATTTGGAACACTGTTGGGAGTCGAAATCAGGCCGCAACTGGATTTGCTAACGACAGGCTTGACCCTGTCGTTGGCTAACGAGGGTTGATTTGGGTCTTTCTCTGCCATTTCTACCCCTCCAAATCCAGGTGATTTGGGGGTCTGTGTACGAATACCATTTTTCTGTGGGTTTCCAACAGAGAAGAGAGAGATGAAGAGAGGCGACGGAGAGAGAGAGAGAGAGAGAGAGTGTGTGTGTGTTCGAGTGACCACCCCCGGCTCTTCTTAGAGCCGCCTCTGGATTATGGAGTTGACGGGGGACGTAGTGTGTAGGGCGGCATTAGAGCGGAAATACGGCGGAGTTATGGGTGGTGAAGAGGGGAGAAGGGGGTTGGAGGAGGCTTCGAGGGAGCTCGTAGAGTTATTGGGTGTTTTTTATGTTCGTGATTTTGTGCCGTGGCTTAAGTGGGTGAATAGGGTGAACAGAGTTTATGGGAGAGCGGAGAGAGTTGCAAAGGAGTTGGATGATTTCTTCGAGAGTGTGGTGGAAGAGCATGCAGATAGAGATAGAAAGGGAGGAGAGAGAGAGAGCAAGATTTTGTGGATGTTTTGCTTGAGATTGAGAGAGAGAATGCAGCAGCTGGAAATCCTCTTCATAGAGCTGGAAATCCTCTTCATAGAGATAGTGTCAAAGCTCTTATCCTGGTAAGACACTAAGACGGTCTAAAAGTGTTAAAAGTTTATCATTTTTCAGTAAAATTGGGTAAAAGTCATAATTTTTTATTTTTTCAATTTCTCTCATCGAGCAGAATCAATAAGTTACAAAAGTTTAATGCAAAATTACCAAACGGAAAAGAAAATTTGAATGAAGAGAAAATTTAAAAGTGACTTCTATCACCATGACACATTTTGGGAAACAAGGCCTTATCGATCAATTCTTTACTGAGCGTTTCAGCTTCTTATCCATCCTTTAGTTATGTTCTTATTTTCTTTCTTGTAGGATGCATTTGCTGCTGGAACTGATACTACATCCACATCTCTAGAATGGATAATGACAAAGCTCTTAAAACACCCTCAAATCATGCATGAAAAACTCCAACCCAAAGTCCGAGGAATAGGCCAATCCAGGCAACTTATAACTGAGGGCGATCTAGACCAAATGCCCTACCTAAAAGCCGTGGTCAAAGAGGCTCTACGCCTTCACCCTCCGCTTCCCCTTCCCCTTCCCGTGCCCCGGGAATCAACCGAGGACGTCCAAGTAATGGGCTACAACATTGCTGCTGGGACCTGTGCTTTCGTGAATGTTTGGTCGATCGGGCGGGACCCGGGTTGTGGGACGAGCCAGAGGAGTTTAGGCCCGAGAGGTTTCTCAACAGTT